>CM030850.1:15294466-15529466 GCA_018105865.1 Metaphire vulgaris | reverse complement strand
AGTTGTCTGATCGATAGTTGTGGAAACCCCATCCTTTCCTGTTATTTGTCATCTTAACGTCTTGCGTTGAGTGAAATGGAAACCATAGCAGCAGAAGACAGGTGGTGTTCTGTTTACATGCGCCGTCGCCGCCGTCGTCGTCGTCGTCGTCGCCGCCGCCGCCTATCTTCTGCATTGAATATCTGTCTAGATGAGCGAGCAGTTGCTGCTGCCCTGCGCCTCCTCATGCGGCCTTCGTTTGGTTATTCAGTCCATCGCCGATTTCACAGCGAAAACATCTTCTGTCCAGAGCTTCAAAGTGCATTTTGAGGGCTGTTCACTTCAAACCAAATGCACTTTCATCTTTCACTGTCCACACTCATCAATTGTCACGTCGAGGATTGCAAAGGACTTTGATGTCTGATAATTATTATACGGGGATAGGAAATTAGCATCCGAAAAATTCACTGGAAATGTAAGAGATAGTAAAATAAAAACGGGAGCCAAATGAAATTGTCCATTTAACCTAATACAGATAATTTCAAGAGTTATTCAGAGCCAAATAACTGTTAGAATCCGGATACAAATCGACCTGTTTGGCGATTAAGGTCTGCCGTGTTCATTTATCAGCTTTTTTCTACTTTTTAATGAATTACTTTTTATGTTTCATCCATGAACTCGAAATCTGTCGTCAGTTATTTGAACTTAGATCACCCAGATGGGAGCTACAATTAAATTTACCTGTTTTCCTGTGAATCCCAGTCTGTCACAGAAACAGACAAACAGAAAAACAGACAGACAGACACTCCGAAGTAGACGTCGGCCATTTTGAATGGGGCTTTCCCTGTTAGTGAATCTGAAGTGCACTGATCGTGGAGACAGAAGGTGATCTAAGGAGACGAAGAAGGAGACATCCACAGGTCCAAGAAACGAACAAAGGAGCGCAGAAAGAGACGAATCGAGTTCTGAAGAGACTGATGCTGAGCGGTGGGTGAGATGCGGAGACAGATGCAACGACGAATCTTAATTGAAAATCGTCGGCGGCAGAATTTCCAGAGTAAGCGACAAAATGAACGAGTCGTGCAAGCGCCGAAATAGAAAATGTATCTCATAAATAGGAAATGAAACGTGAAACGCATTTATTATTATTATTATTATTATTATTATTATTATTATTATTATTATTATTATTATTATTATTATTAATTTAATTTTATCGTCCGTTTCAAACACATAGGTGTTCATCGGGGACGCCTCAGACCACAAACCGCAGTGCTAATCGGCAGAGCAGACTGTAACTGAGGAGGGTCGGTTCGGTCCAGCTTATTAAACCGAGAGCCAGGAATTTCTCTGCTGAGCTTCAAAGCATTTCCTTCCCTTTTACCTTCGAATACGATTCGATCGTTACAACGAGTGCAGACGAGGTCGAACGCGCCGCGGAACCAACCACCCCCACCGCCGACATCTTTCGCCCTCCCTCCTACAGACCAGGGTTTAATCTAGGCCGTTTCCGAAGGGAAATTGCCCTTTCCCCAAAAAAATTCAAAATTATTCCGGAAATTTTGGCATACTACATCAACTAACAACAGCCCCCTAGCTGACTTCCCCCGACCTTGTCAGCCCCCCCCCCAGTCCAGAGTCTAGATTAAACACTGACCCAATTGTACAGCATCCCGGATACAAAGGCATACAGAGTCTTTATCTGGAGTTTTACTCCTTTGTGCACGATGATCTATAGTAACAGATGACTCAGCGAATTACAGCCGCGTTGGATAATTATTATTCTGGAAGAAATCTTAGACAATCCTTTCGTCTGCGGAGGGATTTGCTGCGACGGAAGCTGACGAGAAACGAAACAACGGAAAGAGGGAAGAAGAAAATCAATCTGCAGAATAATGACGAAGATTCATCCATCGAATGAATCTGTATAATGCTGTCATCAATCACCTTAACCTCTGAAGCGACAGCACAGACCATGCAATGGATCTCTCTCTCTCTCTCTCTCTCTCTCTCTCTCTCTCTCTCTCTCTCTCTCTCTCTCTCTCTCTCTCAGTCTAACAGCTCCATGCATCACTCACGCAGGCTGACAGAATCATCTGCGAATAACATCCGTCAACGAAATATCGAATCGTCAAAGGGAAAGACTTTGACATTAAATGAAACCATAATATTCATTTCATAAATAGAAGTCTGTGCGCAACATAACTGATTAAATTAGAGTCCTTTCAGACGTCGTTATTGCTCATATTTTTTGTGAACATAGAATTTTCAAGTGGAATATGTTACGTATAGTGGCCTATAAACACTTAAATATCTCTGAATATTCCAGCTGTTATAAGACTTAGAATTACTAGGTCTCTGGGGTTTTGAAAACTGAAATTGAAAAGCAATTGAGGAGAATTAAATAATGGATTCATTTCGTCATTTAGACGAACCTCTAACACAAAGGCACGCAATTCGTGGATCTAAAAACGGCAGAAATTTAGAACGAAAACGACGCCTTCATTGATTATATTATGTTAAAATGCAAGCAGATGCGACGCAAAGTCTCTTAAATTTGAGAAAAAGGAACAGCAATTGAATAATATTGACCTCCATCTGAACATGTTTTAGCAAAATCTACGTCGTCGACTACGATGAATCAGACTGTAGGGCCCTATAACTGAAGACGAAACATCAGCGCTATACAGAGCGTAGACAACGGATCGGAATTGCTTTCGGCGTGTTAACGGCGCAGACCCGACCATGCAACGAAGAAGAAGGCTTAATTACAGTATTGAGTACTTACAGTCGAACGCCTGTTCTGCCTGTTCGCTGGCGTCCACTGCTATCAGGATCTTCCTGGCGTTGTTCATGTCCTCCCTTGTCGTCGTCGTCGTCGTCGTCGTCGTCGTCGTCGCTTGTGATCGGTCGGGACAGCGTCGGGTGGTCGTCGTTGTCCGTTTGACAACGATCGTCCGATGAGTCGATGTCGCAAAAAAACGCAAAACGCCGTTGATTATAATTATCAGCGAAGCAGACGCCCACCGCCAACTACGGATCCACAGAGAACGACGAGACACTGTGGCCGAGGCGGCGGCGGCGGCGGCGGGCTTTTTCCAATGGGGCGGTTAATGACGACGCGGCGCGGAAAAACCGAATCGATGCCAACGACGGTGCATGCGTTCAAATGTCCGCACTAGGCCAACCCCATGGCCTCTGCTGCTGCTGCTGCTGCTGCTGCTGCTGCTGCTGCTGCTGCTGCTGCTGCTGCTGCTGCTGCTGGAAGCGACGACGGACTACTAGTCTACTACTGCCAGTGGACGAAACGAGCGGGAAGCGGCATCGAAGCCGCAGCGGCAACAGCATTGCCAATGTTGGAACGAACAACTGGGCACAGACATTAACCTTATAGACAGCAGTCGGCGGTTAGATGAACGATGGATCTATTTTCCTGTAAGAATTTAGCCACTTACAGTATGAGCAGAGAGTCAGACTCATCACATGAATTCCAAACTATCGACTGAATCGGGAAGATTAAGAAGAAGAACCATTTTGTTACTAAGACCATAGAAACACATTGGGAAAACCTGTAAGCAAAAATCACCATATAACATTATAACAATGTTAACTCAAACGTAGAGGGTCAGACGAATAAGAGACTTCCTTGACTCAATAAACGCCTCACTAGACAACTTCCAATTTCATTTGGTCGCTCGCTCTCTCTCTCTCTCTCTCTCTCTCTCTCTCTCTCCAGTCTAAAGCAATCATTTGTGTCTGCCTTAATTCTTTGCACCTAATAACTTTTCAATCGATCGGATCTATTTCTGTTGATCAGCAGAAGAAACATTGAGGTTGGCAGGCGTAGGACTCGACCGTTGATTAACCCACGCGTTGTCTTTCTTCTTTCTTTCCTTCCGTCTTTCCCTATTGGGTTGGACGATGGGTCTGAATGAGTTCCTTCCACTTCTGTCTGTCTCTTGCTGCTCTGGTCATTTGGATGAAGTTCATTTGCATTTCTTCTGCATCCTCTTTTAAGTTTTCTATCCATGTTTTCTTGGTCTTCCTTTTCTCCTTTCCCTTCAACATAGTTGCATTAGTGCTTTCTTTGATAGTCTTCCTTCCTTCATTCTTTCAACATGATCAAACCATTAATTTATTTATCTGTATTGATTCAAGTATCGTTTCTTTGTTGCTCCGTCTTTTCTCCGATCATTTTGTTTCTTAGCCTTTGTCTTCTATACTTATACGCCTGCTATTCCTCTTAATTAACCAGTTCATTTATTCAGCCACTCCCCGTCGTCTTTCCGTGTTGTACGCAGCGTATATATCCTACTCTAACTACACCATAACCAGACGGCGACATCGTCGTCCTCTT
Source organism: Metaphire vulgaris (assembly GCA_018105865.1). Lineage (NCBI taxonomy): Eukaryota > Metazoa > Annelida > Clitellata > Crassiclitellata > Megascolecidae > Metaphire > Metaphire vulgaris. The sequence continues at coordinate 15,525,130 of CM030850.1, read as the reverse complement.
GGGGTTCCACTCATTCCGTCACGTTTTCCCATCGGTGGCGCGTCATCCCAAGAGGTAAAAACAAACGGAAGGAAGGATTGAGGAAGATCAATTAATCAATTAATTCAATCGTGGAATGAAAGTAATTTTCCAATATTTATCTCCGCAGATAATTAGTTATTTGGCCATTAGAACGGTATTTCAGCAGAGATGAAGACGAATAAAAGCAAAGTAAGCCCTATGACATGCCATCTGATCTTCGCGTAGATGATCTGCGCAGCAAACGTGTCTGCGTTTGATTAGCGACCTAAGGATGTCCCTTTGGTGTCTAGACTGATACTTGTTAAGCTCCAAAAGTCTAATTATTATTATTATTATTCTGTCCATCCAGGGCAGCTTGGTTTCAGTGCGTCGTCGCGGGTCTTATAACGGGAGAGGAGATCTGGCGCTGATCCATGCCACTGTACAAGCGTCAAATCCAGGCGCGCCGAGAGGGGGCAGAAGGGCAAATACACAGGGGCCCGGCGATCTTTAGGGGTCCCGGGCGGATTAGGTTATGGTTAAATGGGGGCCCGTCGAAAGCAATGCTTTCCGTCACTGACAAGAAACAAAAGGTCATCACCAGATATAAAACTTTTTAGGGGCTCAGTGGGGACTCTGCACAAGGGCCCGAAATTTCTCTCGGCGGCCTTGGTCAAATCCATCTGTCGAACGGGGGACCTGCAGAATACAATTGATAATCACCTCACAATCCTAACAATAAGCTATTATCGTAATTAGTCTAATGCGATGGAATCGTCGTTCATGCTCCCCTGTCATCGACTCTTGTGTTTCCACGAGCCTCTGCTGCGGAGGAGGAAAATCGATCATATATTGATATTGATGGCACGCTTTTCATTGAAAAACTATTCCTAAAATAGTAATAAATTGCTAAACTCATTCTAAATCAACAAATGAGATCGACTACATCTGCATCATCGGTAAATGCAGGTCATCAATAACAGATGTGCGTGTACAGAGAAGAACCGATGCAAAGAGTCAGACCACGACCTATTGTTGGCAAAATACAATTACGTCTGAAAAAGAGAAAGTCGGAGAAAAAGTCACGCGGCCTTTTGCGATACAAAAACTGAATGCATTTGCATTGAACTTCTGTATTGACATGAAAACCCGATTTGCCATACTACAAGAATCGGAAGACAGTGGCGTATTTAGGGGGTATGCTCTTGATCCATTTAGAATACCCCGTTGGTCTCTGGTCCTTCCCTTCGGTTCCACTTAAAGACTGCTAGACCGACGATTGAACTTAACTCAGTTGTAATAAATTTACGATCAGTACTTTACAGGTGGTTTTATTAACAAACTTAAACTGTATGTTATTGCAGGACATAGAATAAAGTTATTTTTCGAACTTCTTAAATTTCAGCATACCCCTTTAAGCCTTTCTAAATACGCCCATGTCGGAACTCGGAAGATGTGGTGGGAAAATGGGAGTCCTTCAAACAAGAGGCGGAAAACAGATCAGAGGGTAGTCATTGGTCGGAGGAGGGGTTCAGAAAAAGAGCAATGGATTAATTAGATGGTTCATGGAGCACTAAGCCTTTAGACGAAAGGCAAAAGATGAAGATTCTAAGAGACTTTTCTAAAACCAAAGAAGAATGACGACAGAAAAATACACCTATACACACTTCAGAGAAAGTTGGACAAAGACGTCAAAAGAGCTGTGCAAAAGATAAAAGACAATGGCTGGACAAAAAAGGTTTGGTATAGCAGAAGCAACTGCCGCCAAAAAAACGACTCCAAAAGTCTGGTCAGAATCGTCAAAGTGTTGACTGGATCAGGTAGCAATTCAAACATACAAATAAAGAGCAAAATGGAGGAAGAGTCCTGAATCACCCGACACCCACAGAACACTTCGACCTCACCGCAGAGAAAGACCGATCCCAAATCTGCATCCCTCTTGAGGACATAGAAGAATTGAAAGTGCAGAGGACCATCCAAAGATTGGGGAACAACAAAGCAACTGGGATGGATGAGAGATGGACATCAAGACCATTTTTAGAGAAGACATGGAAGAGACCCAACCCGCCCATCAAAGAAGCTGCAAGTGATCATTAGCGTCGCCCATGCCGGCAAATGGGGTATTCCCCCAACCTGCCCCAACCCACCTATCAGATTCAAGTAAATCATATTATTTATGGAGGGGTGGAAAGGTGGAAAAAATAATAATAATAATAATAATACAAATCATTTTAAAAACCAGTTCTAATACGCTGGTATCAATCGATGGTTTCCGCCAATATAATTATCATTGGCGTGCAGAGAGATCAGTCAGACGGGAGAGTTATAACTTGGAGGAAATACCAATTGAAAAGATTCAGTCTGGATCAAATGTTGAAAGACTAACGAATAAGACACCCGGAGAGCCATTATTGCATTTAGGCCCAGAAATAGAAAAAGCTCTTACCAACTCCCACAGTGTTGCTCATAAAATGAATTATTGACCTTGTCAATGACGATGGTTTAAGTGATTTAAGATGGATTTTAAATATTGAGGTTGGATGGTGTTTTAAAAAAAGGAGACCAGTTTTCAATAGAATTCTCTGTTCTACCGGCAACCATCAATTTTTGACAGGTTTAATTCCAATGCCTTGAGTTTTGTTACTTCCACCGGTCTTATGAAAATATCTTTTGGCTGTTAGATCAACATTTACCTATTGCAAAGACGTTGAACAATACAAGTCTGCAACAAGGGCGTTTGCAAGAGGAATTTAGAGCGGATTTGGGAGATCAGACTTAATATCTTTAATGATTTGCATATAGAGCAGCTGTGTTTGGATTTATATGACCGTTAAACGACAGTCCTTATCAAATATCACCCCTACCCGCCAATCGACTGAACTAAGAGCTGAAATGTTGTCAAATATTGCCAGCGACAGTTTGTCTTCAATTTGTTACATTAAAATGATGTAAAACGAAAACCAGTTTTTTATAACCAATTATTAAACATCCAAGACTGAACGTTTTGCAGGCAAAGGGACAGATTTTCTAGTGACATGGAGGAGGTTTTATCCAACCAAGGCAATGAATAAATTTGTATCGTCAGCATAATCCATGATAGTCAGCAGAGAATTGTGTAAGTTAATCCAACCCATTGTCCATCTCTGGATGGATGAGAACATGGCAAAACAGATCCTCTAGGAAGACATGGAAGAGCTGAGTCTGAGATAGCACCCCAATAAAGATTGACTGCGATGATTATTAGCGTCGCCACTCGGAAATCGCATATCGGGTATACATGCAGTTTCTGTCATTCATTGAATTTCAGACCACCTAGCTCAAATTTCACAACTCCAACACTGCATTGGCGCTAAGTTATTTATGGAGAGTTTGTGGCCCCAGGACTTGGAATCTGACACGCCAGCCCCATTTTGCCTAACCCCTCACCAAAAATTCGCGTCCAAATGTCCTCCGCGTCCAAATGCCCTCCGCGTTCGAATGCTCACCGCGTCCAAATGCCCTCCGCGTTCGAATGCCCTCCGCGTTCGAATGCTCACCGCGTCCAAATGTCCTCCGCGTCCAAATGCTCACCGAGTTCAAAGTTCAAACAGTGGCGGCTCCAGGATTTGGCAAGTGGTGGGGCCGTTGTGGTGGCAACTTCTAATCATGGGCAACCATTTGTTGTTAAGTAGGCCCTATGTAGTATTCCAAACAGGGGGGGGCCAACACTCAATAGGGCCTGGCCCCCTGGCCGCCACTGCACTCAAATGCCCTCCCGGTTCAAATGCCCTCCGCGTCCAAATGCCCTCCTGCGTTCAAATGCCCTCCGCGTCCAAATGCCCTCCGCGTCCAAATGCCCTCCGCGTTCAAATGCTCACCACGTTCAAATGCACATATGCACATATTTCGGAACCATTAGCGTCGCCACAGGGGCAAATGGGGGAAACTCCCTCCCCCCCAACCTGCCCTAGACCACCTACCAGATTCGCAAAAGCCGGTGAGAAAGCTTTTCGTGGAGGGGGTGGGTAACGAATCTGACACATCTGACATACCAGCCCCCTGTTGGCCCCCAACCAAAAAAAATTCCTGGCGACGCCACTGGCAGTGATCGTGCCGGCTGAAGAAGACTAGTTGCCCAATGTTCCAGAGGGGACGGAAGGATCTAAGTCAACGTCTAATACTACACTATTGAATACTATCCGTATTCTGATACACTGTCCACAAAATTTCTCCTGGCCGTAGGGCCTATATAATAAGAACCATGCTAAGTCTATACAACAAACCTGGTTATCCTAAGACACGGATCATTCCTCAACTAGCTATAGGCCTAGGCCTACAAGTCACTCCACTAGACACTCAGCAGTCAACAGGGTCTTCATTTGCTGTTTCTGATTCTCATAGTCATTGGCGCAGGGTTGGAGTTGCCGGGGGGTTTGGGGTTCAAACCCCACAGCTAACTTTGCAACCCTCCCAAAAATCGCATATCGGGTATACATGCAGTTTCTGTCATTCATTGAATTTCAGTCCTCAACCCCCCACAGCTCAAATTTCACAACTCCAACACTGCATTGGCGTTAGTTGTTTCTCAGTGTTTGTGGCCCCAGGACTTGGAATTCATTACCAGAATCCAGCGGCAAAGCCAGGATTCCAGAATAGGGGGTTCACATCGTCATTTCCGCCAAAGTCTTGCGAGAAAAGAAAGGTCGTCGTCTCAATTACTGATCTGATGCGTTCTCCTCGACCTTACACTACGCCTCCCCTCCCCTCCCCCAGCTACTCACCGATCTTGGACTAATCTCAAAACCGTTCCCGGCCCGAAAAGGGGGGTCGATCCCCCGTAGCTACGCCAATGTCAGAATCACTTCGTTTACCCAACACATTGTCTTTTAGCTCCGCTCTTAAGACGCACATGTTTAGCTTCGTCTGTCCATGTACTGTACTTCCAAATTATGCTACGATATCGAAGCCCCTTGACTGTCCCCCCTTAGATTGCTTCTCCGCCGATCTGACTGACATTTCCGGCCTGACCTGGAGCTTATTCGGATTGGATTTGGTGCGTCTGATGTCCTAGGAATTAGGACAGAACAGCAGTGGTTGCCTATTTTCACTAACTACAGTGAAACCTGCTCACTGTCACACATTCAAAGGAGTGTTAAAATTGAGCAATATTCAAGCGGAGTGGACATTCTGGGCAGAGAGACTAAGAGCAGAATCAATAACCGAGTATGTCGGGGATTTAATCACTGGCCAGTAGCAACTGAGGTCCATGTTATCCTCTGAATAACATTAAACATGGAATCCAGTGCTTAGTTGTGTGTGTGTGTGTGTGTGTGTGTGTAAAGTAAGTCTGCTTCAGCATTAAGCTCAGTTGAAATTAAACTCACAGTAGAGGGGAACAGAGTTCAAGTCCTCGAATAAAGGGTCAACTGACAAAGAATAAAGCAAAAACATTGATTCAATTCAAAAGCATCCTGCATTTTTAAGTTAAAAAAAACTATTAGTGCCGACAATTGCAACAGAGTGGATGACATCCAAGTGATGAATGAACATTTAAAATTTATAGAAAGCAAAAGCAAAACAATGACAGCTTTTAAACAACAACAAAGTTCCAAGTGCTACTTCCAACCCAAAATTCTCACCCTCCAGTGGGGGATCATGTGACTAAATCCACAATTTTTACCCACTGGGGTTGTCAACAGCCAGATGGGGAGGGTAAATACCTGAATCTCCTACAAATAGAATGATTTTATTACTGTTAATGAAAAGACAAAAACATCATCGACCCAATTCTGTATTTTCCATAGAGTTCAAAATGCTCAAAACATGCCAGGATTCTATGATCATCTGTGTCATTGTTAATCATTCTACATCATGGACTCCATCCATCAGACATTTTTTACAATATGTCCAATGCTTCTCAGTTCTAACTAAGTCTGTGTCATCTTCTAATATATGAGCCGTTCCCTCACTGCAACTATTCTGTCTTGCAATCTCCAATCATAAATGAGTTCAAAGGTCATCCTCGTTTCAGTGCTCATGATTCATTTCCACAGACTGACCATAAAGCCTCATACAAGCTTCATAAACTAAACTCTTTATTCTAATACTGATTCCTAAGTGACGAGAATTTAGAGGAAAAAATGCACAACAATAAAATAAAAAAACAGATAAGCTCAAGAGTAAAACTCAACTACACTGAAATGCTGTAACTTACTACTGTAATCAATACCATTGATTAGCATGATAAGCTGACGGCACAACTAAGAATAACATTAACTGTCTAAATAACAGCAACGTGTCAATGCGAATGAGAACATGACACCGATAAAACAAACACAATGATAAATTATTAAGAAACTGTATCTGATGAGAATTCGTCAAAACCCGCTACCTATCGATCTCCAATGGTAACTTGCACTTCATAAGCCAAGCGCTGACCGCAAAACCAAACACGGCCAAAGTCCAAGACGCGTACGACTGACCAACAAAGATGAAGAGAAAGAAAACGGGAGTCAAAAACACGACCAGTTTATCCGACCACCAGTACCTACTCCACCAGCAAATAGTCCAGAAATTCAGCAGCACTGGTGTAACCAGCAACAGAGCCAACAGCTCTATAACGCCAATGCACTTGGTCCAAGTGGTCGCTGCGAGGGTAAGAAGGCGACAGTCCAGAATGGCCGCCACGTACAGAGTTAAGCTTGCTGCCATAGCAACCGGAGCAAAACGATTTGCTTTTGACAAATTGCCCAACAGAAGATCATCTCTGTTGAGCAGAAGAAGGCAGAGAGAGAAAATGCTCACCTGAAATAGACAACATCGTCAATGTTAATACCCAAATTACTCGACATCAATTCCTTACGTCTAGCGTCTCAAAATATAAGCTTAATGCTACTATCAGATGCACACTGCACAGTAAGTGTCCAACTTACATGATTGTCTACAACAATATGCAATGAATTCACCAAAACCCGGTGAGAATAACACACCGACAACTAACATGAGACAGACAAGAAATAGAATCAAAGAGAAAACAAGCAATGCTCTCCAATTACATTTTAATTTAACTAACATTTAAATATTTATATGAATTCATATCTCGGTCATATCTTGAAAAACAACTGGGTGGCAATCGCCAACCCCTGAGGAGAATTCTTGCCAGGGATCAAGGACAGTGGATGAAAGTGGTGACACCCTGTGTGGCTGCAAACAGCCGCAATATGAACATCTCACCTGACCTCAACTCACCTGAATACTTCACAGAAAGTCATTTAGCAAAACGCACATCATTTCATGTACGTTATTGCAACAATAAACAGCTGCAAAAGCACATTCAAAAGTCTGCACTTACCCAGATGTACCAAAAGTCTGAAGATTTCCACTGTACAACAAACAATGCAAAGCTGGCAACAGCATGTACGTTGCCCAAAACAGCAACACCAAACAGCTGGCGATTGTAAGCAAAGCGACCTTCCAACTGGTTCTACAAATATCCAAAATATACAAATCTGTGAAGGAGATACAAATCAGAGTTAAAAGAAGCAAAGATTGTCCATGGAACATCATTTGGTCATCATCATTTGGCATTTGTGGTCACTGTGCACAGCATCTGAGCACAAGAAGAATAATGACCCAAGTGTCTATTATATATCATCAAGTGCTAAACAGCCAATACAAGATCTCATCATTATCAGATTGAAATTCAGGTCTATTGAATGCCAGTTACAAGTACAAAACAAAGCGACTGTGACCTCTCCACAGAATCAACGCCAACGTCAAAACTCCTTTGACAAATAACAATTGGCAAATGGCAAAGCACTGGATGGCCAACCTGATAAAAGTGTCAATTCCAACTGCATATGTTACCTGCTCATATTCAGAATAATGGAATTTGATTACAACGGCAACAAGGAATGAAGAAGCAGAGGCCAGAGTAACTCCAAAGTACGACTTCTGGCTCCTCAGGCCAAAGGCACTCTCCAGAGTCAATAAAGCAAAACTCGTCACTCCGATCACCAAACCCCTAAGTTGCATTAAATTAACACCTGTCACAGGTAAGCATTTCAATCCTAGTATATAAACACCCTCATTGGCACTTGTTATTTGTAACACGTACCTTGTGTTAGTTACATTGAAAAATGGTTGAGCCACAGTCACACTATTGAACAACAAATATGCCAAAATATTTTATAAAATGCAAGATATTTTTATTTATTAAACATACTTTTAATAAAGCATTTTGTCACCATAGTATTACCCTGATTCTTATAATAATTTTAATATTACCTTAATTCCATTAAACTGATTACTTCCAAGCAGGAATTTTCCCTTCTGGTAATCTTTTTCACCCTCATCATATGGGTATCTCTCGATATTATTATTTGTTATTTAAAACAGTGCTTATCGGATTACTTGATTTTGTGTTTTTTACAAAACAGAACTGAATTCCCTGTACTTGTTTTTTTAAAGAAAATTATTCCTTTTAATCATTTTTTACTCGAGTGTAAAGATGAAAGAAAGTTTCAGTTCAGTTAATAATGATGAATGTACATGGTACAATGAATATGCAGGTCACACTGACAATAACTTCAAGCCTGGCAATAATTATTTTCTTGATTCAAAGATGAATGCTAATCACTTTATTTTTTTCATGAACCCAATCTATATGAATTTAGAATCCGCTTATGATGGACTAGAATATAAGACCTGCAATTCTCATCGATTAATTATTATTATTATGGATTTCCAGGAAAATACAGTAAGCAGTAGAATACAGTGTTTTTATTTTAAATTTTATACTTTAAAATTACTCCATTAAGGACACAACTTACAATGTTTTAATCCATTTCCCAGAATTTTTGGGATTCTGCCAAGCAATAAGAAGAAGGATTAAACACACGAAAACCTTTACGCCAACAGTCAACTGGATAAGAAGAGAAGGAGAAGAAGGAAACATCTGAAAACATGCACACAATTAACATTAACAGCAGTCACCACTTAACAAACTTTAATATCAATGCAGTAAAACATATGAAAAGTTCATAAATGAAAACCTATATTCTATAAAAAAATAAACATTGACTTCAACCCTGAAATATTATTTTCCAAATAAAGAAAAATCCATTTAAAGCCACAAGAAAGAAACTGTACAGACTAAGTGTCACTAAGCAACACCAAAAGGAATTGAACTGATAGATTGGAATAAGAACTGCCGGACATTAAGAGATACGTCATCAAGTCAGTTTAACCGTGGATTAATTCACAGATCAGTTGGACAAATTTCCTTTCCCGCTAACCAGATAGAGACAGCACAATGCAAGCGGCATTCCAAAACAGGCTCAATGATATGCAGTGAGTTTCTGTGGATGGTCGCCAGAGGAAGAGCGAGCAGAACACACAACACTCCGATGACAATCGACCATTTCTGCAACTCAATGCTAGAAATCAAGTATAGTAAACACACAAACACATATATCATGATTATTCAATCAGGTCCTTATTAAAAGTAAGCAAACTTCCATTCAGAAGAAGATAAGCAATTTAATTCTGCTTATAAGAGACATATTATTCAGCTGTAAAACTCAAGCTATATCAGAAAAGGTGACATTTTACAAAAAATTCTACAGTAAAGCCAGCCACTGCCACGTTTAATCCTTTGAACCTGGCAGACTGCCAAAAGTGGCCTACTGGATAGGCATCTGTAGCTTAGTCGCTAGGGTTCAAATGGCTAAGAAACTCTTCAAATTCTGTGATTTTACTGTACGAGAAGCGTGAATTCAATGCGATAATTAATGTGACGTCAAAAGGACAGCAACATTAAAGCATATCACATTAAGTGGGCTTGACTGTACCCCTAGCATTTCTCAAGCATGCTGTTCCCAACCTGACTAAGAACTGCTAAGTCTAAATGTAAATAAATAAAAAAATTTGCCCTGAACAGCTATTTAAAACTTTTGACAGCAAGAACATATGCGTGAAAACTAAATAAAACAAAATGACAGCAAAGCTAAGCAGGTGACTGACTGCTAATGACTCTACCTCTGAAGAGATAGCTGAGGCTGAAGGACGAAGGTAATCACTGGAATGACAACAAGTGCCGCTGTGTAATACTTGCTCTGTGACGGCCGAGATTTGTTGAAAAATGCAAGTTTAAGATATGCACAACTCACTATGAAACTGCCCAAACCTATTTGCAAAATAATAAAAGACAAAATCAATAACAAGACAAACATACTAGTATAATCAAAAAATCATGATTATGATTGAATATCATACCACGTACTGCCAGGACACCTCACAATTGAAAGTCACGTCAAAATTCTCAAAACACTATTACATCAAACATGTCGTGAAATTCCTAACCCCATTACCGACCATTTATTTGTAAAATAAAGTAAAATGGATGCATATATGCATCACGGCCAGTAAAGGGGTTAACATCAATGACATCGTTTAGAAAAATGGTACAACAAAATTATAGTATATCTTAATATTTAATAGCAATTTAGTACCCAGATAGGCAGAAAAGACGGGCTCCATTCCCAGCATTGCACAAAGGAGATTGGTCATAAAAAATGGCGCATTGCACATCAGAGCAGCCATCAAGAACACCAGATCCCGCAGAATCTGAAGAGCAACACAGTCTCATTAACAGTTTTCATAGCCAAACAACAGAACGAAAACCAAACTCAACATTTGTCAGCATTTTTCAATAATGATAATCACCTCTTTCAAAAACTCAAAAGTCTATCACCAACAAAAATGAGTCATCTGACAGAGAGTGAGACAATGGCGTTCACCATGTACCTTGAGGGTCACAGGCATGAATTTGATTCTGGATGTGGTGCAAATAAATATCTTAGAGTTTTTAACTTTTAATAAGTATTCTAGTGAACAGTCAAAAACAGAAGCATGGTCATGGCAAATGGAAATATTACACACAACCATCAAGTTGAAGCCATGAAATTAGTAAATCTGCACCAACTCCATTTCATCTTACTTATTTTCTATACTCAGAATGAGTCACAGCCAGATACTGTCCCAATTCAAAGCCCTGAGATCAGAGACACAGTTTGACAAAAATCAAATCACAGAACGACTCAAAGCAAGTTGATATTAATAGAAAATCCCTTACTTCGAATTGCCTGATATCATTTTGCTGTTCAAATACAAAAACATGAAGAATCATAACGAAGAGAAAGAGAATCGAAAGGAAACCAAAGACGTTCAGAAGACCGTCTGATGACCGCTGCAAGGTCTTTGACTCAGGACAGAAATTGCTGATATTATTAGCCAGAGTTGTCAAATGCAGCGCCGCTATCAACAAACTGTGTTGCCAAGACAACTTGTTGGAATGATACAGCCTAAAACAACAACAATATTAACACACTGCTGCAGATGATGATGTACATGTACATATGCGTCATTCGGTGCCATAGTACACTGCTGAATGACTGCACCTGGCCAATTAAAGTGCTGCATTCAAAGTCAATGTCACTCCTCTCCATTAATCTCTGGTCTTCAGTGACCAGAGGTGACGGAGAGGAGTGGCGTGTGACATCTCTGGCTGAATACAATTGCAAGACAAATGCCTGACCTGACCTGAAAAACAATTTGAAGTAGAAAATCAATACAGAATTTACCTTATGGAAAGATAGATGAACACAGCGGACAGCAACAAAAGCAGGAAAAAGGAAGCAACTGACTGGTCAGCAGAACCTGAGAAGCATGTAAACTACCTGCAAATGAATTCCTACACAAATCAGACAAATTCTGAAGCATTCTCACAGACAACCTCTAAACATAGGACAAGAGAAAAAATTTATAAGATCTAAGTGAAGTACTGTATGAAGTGTTTATACTTTTATGACTAATTATAAGCATAAGAAGAAATTTATGAAGAAAAAAATAGACCAATCTTGGAAATGCAATTAAGCGGTTTCAGTTGATCCTATCAATGTAATGACAGAGTGACAGAGCCACTACACACATCCAGACAAGACAAGCAGACATAATCCAAATGCATCGTTGCTGGCAAAGATGGCGCAGTAGATGGACACGATGCAGAGAACGGCATTCAGCGCTAAAACCAGGAGAAGAACAGTCATCGACATTGTTCCATTTGGCACATTATAGCTGATTGAAATAGAGTCAAGGTCTCAACAAATAGCTGCATTAATTTCAAAATTAGCAAAGTTTAAATTGTTTCCCGTACATAAAGCATTTCTTGCCTCTTTTCTGTTAAATGATAAATAACAGGGTCTGAAAATTTCATATCTCAAAAAAAAAATCAAAGGATACTTAAGAGCAGAAGGCAACTGAGAAAATATCAGGAAAAATCCCAATAAGAGCATCAACAATGAAGCACGGACAGCAGCCTAAGAGAACGTCAACAACAACAACAATCAAAACACGTTTCAAATCACATCTCATCGCCTGAGCTCAGTCTGTCAAATAGTCATCAAATCAGATAGTTTTCTCAGCTAACCAAATAAAATCCTGCTTGGTCAGAGCAAAGAATAACAGATAAAGTTCAGAAATGACCATCACACCCAAATCACAGACTGTGTAGACAACTATCCTCTTTCAACGCAAATGTGCTCTTCTGTGATTTTTCAGAGAAAAGTATATTAAACTGCAATCAGATAAAGTCACTCCAAATGCCATAAAATCCTGTTCTGTTCCAATTCATTATCCAGAATATTTCATCCTCTTCGATTCTATTCCTATTAAAGTTACACAATTTGAATTTGATTTATTTATTTATTCTATGCCAATTTTTTTAAGCGCAGTAGCAGGGCTAAGACCCATGACAAGAGCACTTCACACATAAACAGTCACAAGTCACAATGGCAAAATAGATTGAATTAACATCATTCCACACATCAATATCATCAGCTCTGCTATCACTTCATTCCTATTTGCATCTTATCTAAAGATATAATATACCAATATATTGTGTGGCATGCTTATGCATAAACTGTCTCACTTTGAAGACCACACATGATACTCAAAAATGTCATGTAATGTATGTACTCAGTCATTCAGAGTATGCCGTTAGTTATAATCACCTTGTGCCTTTGCAGATGACATATGATTATGGAAATGTAAAGAGCCAAAATAAGAGGTAACCACGGCAACAGACTCAAACGGATCTCCAGGAAGACCAGAAACGGCACAAGAAGCGCCATGGCAACAAAAGAAGCTGACCAACGAAGAATCAACAGGTGTTTCTGCTGGATTCCTATAACAAACGTAAGAATGTCTCAACAGTAATAAATTACCGGTAAATCAAAAGCACACAATATACCATTTAGACAAATGATTGCCAATAGCATCAATTTTACATTCAAACTATCGAAGATTACATGATATGGAATAAATAGATCAATGTTTGATAGATTTTATATTCCCATATTACGGTACAAGTGGTTTGGCATCCAAGATCAACTAGAAATCCAAGCCATCAAAATGCCACCCAAGGACCCTGTTGGGCTCTCAACAAAAGCCTCAACAGCTAATAACAGAACTGAAATTACTAAATTTATAAATTAGCCTCTAATAAATTCCGTTATCTTTAACAGATTCTACATTTCAATAAATATTTACCACGAGAATCAAGAAAAAGTCGAAGGTTGAGAAATGTCGCCAGAAACACAGAAATCGAAGCAACAAACAGCACCTGAACCTAGAATCATGCAAATGAATTACCTTAAGAGACATGAACAATGAACAACACTGTTAGTTACAGTTAAAAGAGACAGACAGAAATGAAATCAAACCAGTTGTCAAGACTTAACTTATCATATTAGCAGCTCAATTAAACCAGGTCATTGTCACTGGCTGACAATTTCAGTTCACATTGTGTCGCTCAGTTTAAAATGACTACTGCATCAAGGATACAGACACAACAATCCAATTACCTGTTGGTAAGTTAAGTGGTACAATGGTACATGTATGCTGAAAATGCTTAAGTTAATTAGCTCACAAGTTCTTTAGTAAAATATTATCGCGTGTGTGTGTAATATTTCATCATCAGCAAAACAAAAACTTTGGTTGCTAGTAAAAAGAAAAAGAAAAATTTCAATTCAATTTATATGAGGGTGGGATTCAAACCAACAAACTCTGAAATTCCAACCAACTGTGCTAAACATTCAGCCATTGAACTTACTTTTAAGTTCCTGTTAACCCTATGATTGATGAAAACTTAAAATTTAAAAATGTGATGCTAATGACACCAATTCATTGGTTCAATTCCATTGAACACAGCACAACCACTGAAAATCTCAATCGATTTGAAGATCTCAGATTACAGATTTGTTGACGTGATTCATAATGCAAAGAGTTTTTATAAACCCGTGCACATTGCAAAACAGGCAGACATTTTACAACCGTTAGCAGCTTATTGCAATGGTTTTCCTCTAGCATTGCAAATCACATGAAGACATTGCCTTACCAGGGTAAGCATAGAAAAGAGACTCCGCCAGCCGGTCACCAGACTTATGACGATCACAAGGAATGGAGAAGCGGCTGCATAGAGACCGGCTATTGTGGCCACGGCGTTTGGGTCCAGAATGTAACCGCTTGGTAGGTCCCAGACAGCAAGGCTGCCCTGAGGGTGAGTCTTAACAAAGGAAGACATCAATGGAGTCAGGAACACTTGAAGAATGAGAAATCTAAACAGAATAATCCAACTCAAATGACAAGGACTACATTCACAAATAACCAACAATAACAAAGGTTCATGATAATGATGATGATGATGATGATAATAATAAGAATGAATAGCAGAATCACACTTCAAGAGTTTCTAAAAACCCCATCATCATGTTGCTACATATCTGATTCTCTACAACAACAGTTCCAATTTATTCATACTCAGATAATAACAGAATTCAAAAGAAATCGATTGAGTTTAAATTGCTCATCACAAACTGCATGATTCCTAAACAGCATATCACAATGTCAAAATTCAAAATAGAAAAAATTCAAATCATAAATTCTAAATCAAATAAATTACTTATTTATTTACACAATGAATTTGTCCACATCTGCAGAGAACTTGAAAAAAAGAAGAAAAAAGCCAGATTGGTTTTCAGATAACAAATAACAACAGCAAAAGAACTAATAATACCTTGAACACAGAACAAGCAAAATATCAAGCAATTATAATAAGGCCTCATAATGCCTTACTCAAAATTTAAGTGTAAAGTGTCATCACTAGCACATGAGCAAAGTATTCAATTGTAAAATTAATTCATTCAAAGTTTTTGTAAGAACTGCAGATGTATTCTGTCAAGCATTCAAAAATAAAATTTACGTAAATAAGCCAATGTAACACAACTGAAGATATAATGCTTTCATTAAGCTACGTTCATCTTGGCTTTCTTTGTTCAAATGGGCATTTGTAATTGCAAAATAATGAGTTCAATGATAAAACGTAAACATTATATTGCACTATGTTGTGTTATGTTGCTATAACTGAGGTCTTAGGTCAAATCCAGAAAGAAACTCTGAAAAATTTCTGCTTTTCGTCCACGACTTTTACATTTCTCACAATACTTTAGAGTTTTTGCATGTTACTACAGCAACCTCTAAATTCATCAAATTCCACACATCGTTAATGGTGTAAATAAATTCTCATGATGAATAACTGGTTAAATTATTAGTGTTCAGATGAATGATAAATCAATGTATGTAATATCAAGATACCAAGCTCTGATACACCATCTCTTTTCAACGAAGAAATACAGAAAATGCAAACTATCAACCAACTTTGTTGTCTAAATCCACTGACATGCAATCCAATCATCAACTTTTATGATACTACTTCTCATTAATCAATTATATCAATGATTAATCAATTAATCAATGATACTACTTCTCATTAATCAATAGCCATGCCAGCTGCATGCAGACGGCAAAAGAACCAATCAATTCCATCAAAAAAATTAGTTTAGACTATATTACAATGTCAGAAACTCAAACTCACCCGACCAGCATCAGAACATATGGTGCCAAGGTGACGGAAGTCATGATGGCAACCGTCCAAGTAATGAGAATTATAAAAACTGCAGGGTACAGAGAGAACAGGCCAGCCTCTATAAGCTACAATACATACACAGGACTTTCAGTCAGAGACAACAGGCTTTAAACATTCAGCAGCGACAACACCCACAGAGTCAACACTGGATTCAACAAAAACAGCAGATCAGCAAACAATTCATTTGACATATAAACACATTTGAAACACAGACTGATTCAAAAACTAACTTATCTAAAACATAAACTTACACAGCATAGAAACCTTATTCAAAAACATTTACTGTATTATCTCGGGTATAATACGCACCCTTAGTTTCTAGAGTTATCCTAATGTAAAAATGTTAATACCTATGTATAATATGCAGTTATGCACCCAAAATTTCACCTGGGAATCTCTATTCAGTAACCTGCTTAAAAAAGGAAGTGTAGACAAAGTTCCCCCCACTGGCAGCTGTCCTACATCAATTGTTTAACTATCTTTGTCAAAATCTCTATTGTATAACATAAACAGTCACAATTTTCTTTCAAATTCTGTTTGGAAATTGAAGTATATAGGCCTACAAAGTTTCCCTCCACTGTTGACTGCATGTTATATGTGTGAATATACGGTAAATTTTAAATTATGTCTGTTTATGTACATAAAATTGCATGCACATAAAATTGATTCCTATGTATAATACGCACCCACACTCTGCACAAATTTTTGGGGAAAAAGTGCATCTTATACATGAGATAATATGGTAGTCAAAACTGTGCTCTAAACTGTTAAACCTCACTGGACAGAAAAAGTCAACGAACAACACAGTACCATTAAAGAAGCATAGAACACAGTACCATTACAGAAGCATAGAACACAGTACCATTATAGAAGCATAGAACACAGTACCATTATAGAAGCATAGAACACAGTACCATTACAGAAGCATAGAACCATAAATCAGTTTTAACAAGCCTACAATCTGAATCTTATCATTGACAATTCCTTTGCCTAATTTCACTAAACAATAATGCATCACAGTTAGATAATTATCTAACTAATCAATGGTTATATGAATATATTCCTTTATATTTAACAGTTTCAAAAGGATAGGAAATAATACTAAATATGAAAGAAATAGAATACAAAGAGATAAAACATAAAGGTAAAGCATTTCATTAGAAAAATTATCAATATCCTTGGTACAACAGCAGTGAATACATTATTAACAAAGTATAAAATGTAAATCACATAAAAGACATTTAACAATCTTCACAATAAACTCTTAAACTGTTACTCACAATCAGCAAATCTGCATCACGGAAGCGAAAATCTTCAAAGAGCAGAAGAATCCATCCCCCAGTCATGAACGTGTACACGTTCAATGCAAGAATTACAACTAAATTCAGAACAGACTTCCTAGAAACAAATTCCATGCATTCAATGCTAATTCAGTGATAAGATGCAATGAGTACATAAATAAATTACTTCACATTTTGTAATTTTGAAACTTTTCATGTTTTCCTACTCTAAAGTAATTCATGAAATAACAAAGGTTCATGATAATAATAATGAATAACATTTTATCTTCATGCCACTGTATAATTAATTCTCTACAACAACAGTTCATATGCAGATAATAACAGAATTAAAATGAAATGAACCAGTTTCTTTTCACTTCTGTTATCATCTGAGTACGAAACAACACATGTTATTAATAATTTCAAAGAAAAACCTCTAATGGAAAACTTGAATAAACATCAACAAATTTCAATCAAAAAGTTAACCTGATTATCTTACATATTCTATGTTGATGATCTTATACACAAAATTTACCCCGAAAATTTGGAATTTCAAAAATACATAGCAGATACAACATTTACAAATACTGTAAGTCTGGCTTAAAGGCTACAGCTGGCAATTTACATGAGAGGCCCATGTAATAAGATCAATTCAGCAAATTCAGTAACAATACAAGCACCCTCTTAATAATTAATCCTTTTAAATT
The DNA here is from genome assembly GCA_018105865.1 of Metaphire vulgaris. NCBI lineage: Eukaryota > Metazoa > Annelida > Clitellata > Crassiclitellata > Megascolecidae > Metaphire > Metaphire vulgaris. Next base: position 15,507,122 of record CM030850.1, on the reverse strand, counting down.
CTGGCAGAATGAAAAATCACTGAATATTGACAAATTCAAGAAATATAGAAGTAAGTAAGCCAACCATAGCAGAGGTAAAACGGAGTACACAACGGTGATCTGGATGACAACCGCTGTAGCCAGATAAGCAATGAGAGCCCTTCAAGAAAAACAATATCAACAATCTCAGAATCTGTGCATCGGACTAACAGCCAAAAATTTGCTAACAGCAGCAATAATACAAATGAATGAATGACTGAGTGAACAAATGACTGAATGAATGAGTACAGTTTAATATGAGCACCGACACTTCTGTCGCTGCACGCAAGATTGAAGAACCATCGAGAGGCCATAACAGTGGTAAAAAAAACACCTCATTTAAATGCCTACAAATTTCAACTTGATGAATTAAATCATTCTCAAACTTAGACAATCACTTGGATGGCATAACAAGCATCTCAGCATCCAGTCACATGACATTTCAAACACAGATGAATGCACTTAATGCAAAAGCCATTTAGGCAACAAGAAGTAAAATTTGATAGCTTTGCCATTAAAATTTATGAGCATTTTTAACAGCTGTCACCAGAAAAGAAAGATAAAATATCAAATGCTAAAATTAAAATTATCTTCAAGTAAATACTTCTGTTTGTTTCCAGCATTGTAAAGCAAATACACCATAAGACTTCCAATCGTTATCAGCAAAAGCAATCTATGCAAATAACCAAAGAAATTCACATCAATCAGCACATTCAAAGAAATGCTAATTCATTAGTCAAACAAGTTGACTATAAAGACACAATGCTGCATTCAGTTGCTTCTAGGTTCAATGCAAAAGAACAACAATATTTAACGTAATTAATCAGCTTCATTCCTATCTACACCAGCACACTGATCCTGTAAAGAAAGTACAGTCAAGGAGTCTGCATGACAGAAGATGGGAAGCCTGCACTGGCCATTTTGCAACTGTAGCAAATTCTGGAGGTCATACTCAAACATGATTGGTCAGGCCATCTAGAGGCTGACAGATTAACTATACCACAAGATTCCTTTTGTGCCATTCTCACAAGAACATAGACACAGTTTTGAGACAGCACTACTGCCCAATGTCCATTGCTGGCTAGGCAAACTAACTACTGTAGCTTTCTTTTACCATAACATAAACCATAGCCAACTGTAGATGTGTCATCCTGCATAATATTGAGCTTAACCCTTTATCCGTTCATTTATTTGTAAGATAATGTAAAATGGACAAGTATTCTCGAGGCAAACGGGAAAAGGGTTAATTCTTGAACTTGAGTTCAATGGCAGAATAAATCAAGTATCCTTTTCCACATTCCTTGTAAAGCACCCTTGACTTTGGCCCTTTGCTATGTTACGGCGCTATATAAATTGTCATGAACAATAAAAACAATAACAATAATCCTTGTAACTATTTTAAAATTAAATGCCGAACACATGTCAATGCAATCTACTCACGTATCTCCCGAGAAGAGTAGAACCAGCAACATCCCCGGGATCGCCAGGACGGATATCCTGCCACTGTAAAGGAACGGTTTGTCCTGAAACCAGTCTGGCACTTCCTTTGAAAGTTCACTTTCGTTGCTCGATGACGGCGTCCTACAACGACTCTTATGCCGTTGCCGTGGTAACAGCATCTCGTTCCCTGAATCGCTACCCTCGCTGCTCGATGAGCTCGTCTCCAGCGGTTCGGTTTCAAAATCGGACTCTTCGTCTGAAGACAAGCCATCCGATGAGTGCAACTCCTGCAGATTATTCCTCAGGATACTACTGCCGCCAGAATCCATGCATTCTCAAAATAAGCAAGAACCAACCACTTAGTTTAGTCTGTTTCAAACAAACTGCTCAAAGAACATGAAATCTCAATAACAGTGTTGAAGAAGTCACTTAAATTTTACACCTCATATACAAAGATTAACCTCTTTAGCGTTTGCCCCGAGCCCAGGACGCCAAAGATGGCGCCGCTTTATATGTTAGCCCCAGTCCAGTTCACATGAACTTCACAGACCCTGTATCTATATGTTTGCCCTGAGCTGAGCACGCCAAAAGCGATCTAGGCATTTATTGACATATTCTGGCGTTCAATGGCGCCACTGAGCCAGTCTATTCCTAAAAATAGAATCGTAGCGTTGTTGTTGAAAAGATGGCGCCGGCTGAAGCTTTGAAATGGTCATGGAATCGCCGAATCGGACGATGATCTCTCCGACTCCCCAACTCACGAAGACACCGACGATGATGTTATGTAGAGCGGTGACGATTATCGACCGCGGTCCTCGGAAGACGAAAGTTCCGGGACAGCGACGAGACGGAGGGGTACGAGGTGGGGCAGGAGTTCCAATGGGACGCTCACTGGGAGTCAGATATGAAGGTCGACATTCCTCCCACCAAATCCCCATGGATTACTTCAAGTTATTTTTACCACGGAAATACTTGGGGTAATGCTGTTGGAAACTAACAGGAGGGCAGCACATCCAAGTAACCTTGGCCAGGCACTGCAAATGGGAGGACGGGTATGGATGAGCTGCTAGTTTTCCTGTCTTTGATTATCTACCATAGGACCGATCTACATAATTTTTGAACTGATCTGTTCCAAAGACACCACCTACAACTGTACTGCTGAACCTAGGGGTCACCACTGAAAAATTTCTTTTATTGACCTTAGAAGAAAATTTTTGGCAGGGGGTCATATTTTGGCCTGTAGAGTGGGCCAAACCCCCAAATTTTCTTTTTTGGCACGGATGGATGGTAAGTACAATAAAAATGCTAAACAATGATGCAAACCACATCCTTGTAGCTTCTATATAGCCTGCAAGGTAAGGTGTTTCAGATTTGAGATTCTCAAACAAAAAATGTCACTTCTCCGAAACGGGTGCCTGGTTTTAGAAACACCATAACTCCCCCAAATTGGGTCCCATCTTCAAAATTTTTGAACTAATCTGTTCCAAAGACACCAACCTACAACTTTGCCGCTGAACCTAGGGGGGTCACCGCTGAAAAAAATTTTTTATTAACCTTTGAACGTATTTTTTTGGGAGGAGGTCATATTTTGGTCTGTAGGTGGACCAAAAATTTAATGGATGGTATACAATAAAAATGCTAAACAATGATGCAAACCACATCTTTGTAGCTTCTATATAGCCTGAAATATAGTAAGTTTAAAAGTACATGTTAACAGTTCAAAATAACGTTATTCAAAATTAATAACACACATTGGTAACGTCTTTGGAAAATTTTATTACACGCTAAAGGGGTTAACAGAAATGTAAATTTAACTTGAATCTACCAAATTTAATAGTATACCATTAAAACTAGCATTCTCAGTGAACATATGCACAATCAGTTTTATAAAGCCAGTTACTGATGCACTCATCATCATCATCATCATCATCATCATCATCATCATCATCATCACAATTGCTTTCTGACAACTCATTAGCAGCAATAGCTAGACACAAAACTTTTCCATTTATCTTTTTCCGTTGTTAATCTCATTCCATCTATTATTGTCATTTGATATCTTTCGAAGTCTTCTTTGATGTTATCTATCCACTTTTTCCTGGGTCTTCCTCTTCCTCTTTTGCCTTCTTTGTATGTGTAGAGTGCTTTATATGGGAGTCTGTTGCTTTTCAATCTATTTATGTGTCCATACCATATAAGTCTTTTGTTCTGATTTCATCTATTATCGCCTCTTTCATTGATGCACTAAATGTTTCAAAATCAGGAGTCCTGCCATGTAATAATCTGCCAAATCAAAAGCATTGTTCTTGCTCTGAGATGAATGTGCCCTGGCCTTTTCACAGATATCCAGCCAAATAAAACAATGACCCATTCAGCATGTAGCTGATTCAGAGTGCTAAAGTCGAAAGCAGAAACTATACACTAAAAGTGATACTCCATCCAATATATAGCTTGACAAATTGGTTGCATGTATGCTGCTAACAGACAATCATAAATCAATTTCAAGTACTCAATAAAATAACATTCGCAGAAGGGTAATCATGGCCAATACCGCAGCACGAGCAGTTCAAATTTCAATTAAAAGTCGCATAAAATGCGATTAACTGAAACTGAACGAAGAACAGCAGTTCATCCAAAGCAATCGTCTTCGATGACTTTTAAAATAAATTATATGCAAAAGTAATGCACTAGAGCTGCTTCTAACGAGAGATAAGTTTATACATAAATAATAGCGCTATATAAGTCGTTAGTTCGCAGAAGAATCGCTCACAGAAATCAGGTCCTATAAATTTCTTTAAACCTTCTAAACGCCTAAATGCACTGCAGATGTCTCCCCCAACGCACGAATGGAGAGGAAATAACGTTTAATTTTCTATAATTTTACACTCTATTTGCAAACGCTAAATCAAATACTTATTTGGTTGAATCCAGATTATCGACCGTCCGTCCCATAGAATTATTAATATTATGTACATTGAATACTAAGCGTCAAGCGCAATTAAGCGCATACTCGATTGGTGCGCCATCGGATGATGCCCTGGGCATTATGATAGTGGCGCTATAGAAGTTGATTGATTGATTAACACATTTCAGCATAAATGAGATTTTTTCAATCAATTAAATTCAAACCAATCAGATTCAAATAAATGACTTAATTACTATAAAAGTAGGCAATCTGAAAGATAGGCTAATAACATAATATATAGGCCTACTCAAATTAGGGCAAAGGAGGGAAATAAAAAGATACTTTATAAGGGAATGAATTCCCGCAAGTATATAGACTATCGTACAGTAGGCTTAAGTGTATATAATTATGCAAAAATTCAGTGTAGCAATTTGTATTATAATTTATGCTGTCATTTATGCTATGATATATTAATAAGGCTTCAAATATATAGGCCTATTTTAATAGATTTTATTGTGCGTAGGCCTATAGGCTATGGTAGAAGAGGACCGTGGTGGTAGCACTATAGGCGTAAGCTAGGCTAGGCTCGACCCCTGCCTCCCCCCCCCCCATACGCTTTGAGAGGCTAGGCTTGAAAACTGATGAGATTCTTTATTAGAGGAAGAGAAAGCCTCAAAAAGGGTGCTTGCAATAAGTTGTTTTAGTCTTTCCAGAAGGATTACAGTGGCGTGTAGAGAGTGGCCGACACCCGGGGCCAAGTTGTCCAAAGTACGCCCACGAGCAAAAAACGTCATCAGCCCCCAAAATGGTATGACAAGCAAGCAAAAAAGTCACCGGGTCAATTTTTACACCCCTGCGCCCGGGGCCACCGCCCCACCCGCCCCTCTACACACTACTGAAAAGGAATTATTTAGGCCTAATATTAATCGACTCGAAATTCACTCGCTGGGGAGCTCCCGCAGTGGCGTAGCGTGACTTTTGGGGGCCCGGGGCATCCTTTATGTGGGGCCCCGGCTGACGAGCAAAAAAAGGTAATCGCCCACAAAAAGGTCTTCGTCCTCACTTCTTTTATAGTGTTGACGATCCAAAAAAGTGATTTGTATGTGGTTATATGTGGTTATATGTAGTTTTTATGGTTTATAGTTAAGGTTTATACCCCCCACAACATTTATACCCTCCCAAATAAAATTCCTGGCTACGCCCCTAAGCACTGCTGAAATAAATGGGGTGCTAAACTGGTATTCCCCCCATTAGCAGAAGAACGTTATGAATATGCCCGGCAGTGCTACGGTTAGAATCCCATAAGAGAGGATTAAATCGCTAAAAGTCTCTGTTCTGTGATCATTTGTCAGGAACGTCTAACACAGACAATCGAGTCTTGACGCCAATAAAATTAACTTTATTCAATTGTTCAATTTTATTCAAGCAGCAATTAGAGATGCTGCAGGAGAAGACGATCAATCGTTTACAGCGAATTTAGCTGAGATATTTATAGAATATGCAGACAAAATATTCACATATTAGTTTGAACTTATCTATAAGCATTCAATAACAATAAGCATTAGGCTTAGGCATATATAGACCTATGCGTGTGCATAGAGCATCCAGTGGGTTGAACAAGAAGGAAATCGTCTTCTGACAAGATGACTAACTGTATTGCATAAATGATATGTGATTGAGGGACAGAATAAGAATTCATATAATATCCAAGTTTGGCATGTTAGATACATTTCTAAAGATCTCGCCCCCTCTCTCTCTCTCTCTCTCTCGATCTCAGTTGACGCCGCCGCCCATCAGTTGTACATCTCTCCTATCTTCGAGTACTTGGCCTGTGTTGAGTCGCCTCTGCAGCACTTTCGACCGACGACGAAGCTAATGATGATTAGGAAGATTCCGACGATGATGGCGACTATGATGATGATCAGCGTAATGGCGTCGAAGCACTGAACACCGGAACACTTCTCCTTCGTGAATTCATCCCAGGAATCAGTCGTCGTCGTCGACAGATGAGGACGAACTGAATCAAACAGACAAATCAATCAGACGAATCGTCGACAGAGGGCTACCTAGGGCATTTAGCGCCCACGGTGGCGCGGGGGGTTGGTTCAGAAAAAATTAAACTAGCAGACGAGTTAATCTTTAACTAACAAATCATGACATTTTATTGACACAAGATTAGAATTGACATTGCTAGGTTCACCCTTCGAGCGGCGTTTGGGGGCGAGGCAACTGCCCTACCTGCCATAGGCCTACCTAGGTACGCCACTGTAATTATTGTAGGTAGAAGCAGGGTTTCAGCAGAGTGTCTTCATTCGAAGGTTGAAGATGGAGACGAGGCCCGCGGACTTCGATGGCAAAATTTTTCGGTTGTAAAGTTTCGTCTGTTTATTTTTAAAAGTTCACTTTGTCGACCTTACGATGTCTTTATTTCGAATCCTCCGATTCCAGCTTCTGCAGCTTTTTTTTTTTGGGGGGGGGGGTTAGACAGAGAAATATTTGTCAAAACCCCAAGGCATTTGGTGGGTTCGATAGTGAGAATATCTTAACGAATATCTTAACGAACGTTCTCTTATCGTTTTAAAATTGATCTCATTATATCATTGCATACTTTAATTTTGGAATAACCTGAACGTTCGAAAAATTTACTAAAATCGATCCTATAGTTAATTATAATTGATCTCATGTGACTCTATTCATATCATTGCATACTTTAATTTTTGGAATAACCTGAAGCTGTCGTCACTCGGAGGCCAGTAATTTGTCTTGTACAAATCGATGGCAACTCGCAACCTGTTTGAATGTGCTTCAATGGTACCAGTAATGTTAGGCCTTTAGGCTAATGACAAGCAGGTCAATTTATTAGTTAATAGAAAGGAGTTCAACAGGCTGTATGAACTGGCTTGATGGTGGCATCACTTTCATATCGTTTTTTAGTGCAACTGTGATGATATTTAGATGCTAATAGTGTCAATTTTATTCCTGGCTGAGCAAATGTCAATGTCAAAAATGTTGATCTTTGTGTTAATAAAATAATATTCGTCTCAGGTCTTGACTAGCGATTATCGTGTGGTTCTTATTAAACATTTGCAGTCTGTCCAGCTGAGCTCGGCGTTTGAATTCGCCGAAGATCACTCAGAACTTTCTCATTCGCTGAGATTCGCTGGGTCGCTGCTGTCAAAACTGTTAACCTAGGATCAACATTGAAATTGGAAAGAAAGCACCTCGTATAACTGCATCCTCAAAATCTGAAACTCTGTTCCCTTGGCTGTCAGTCAGGTCTTCCAAAGAACTGAGTATTTTAAAGGCAATGCTCGAACCACTTCTATAGTTTTACCCCAAAAGGGGTCTGTCTTCGTGTTCCGCACTCTGAGTGATCTCTCCAGTTGGCCTGCAGGACCCTCTGCTCCTGACGAATTCGGAATATGCCGGCGTTTGACGCCTATTGAATATTAGAATCAGTGCTATACAATGCATTACCATTTGTTATTGCTGTTGTTGTTGTTGTTGTTGTTGTTATTGTTGACGCTATAGACACTACCTCGAGAAGCAGTCTTGTATATAGCGTTGAACCTATTGTATGATCAATTGAATACCTTTATTCGCTGTTACAACGATGACTTTGTCCTCTTTCGCTGTGGTTGATGCTTTGGTTGCGCCTTCTTCTTGTGTCTTCGTTGATCCGTCATTGGTTTCCGTCGCCATTTTCGTTATGTGCTTGCTTTCCTCTTCGATTGAAGCTGTCTGCGAAGGGATCGCGCTTTCGAGCGACCCTTCGATTGTCGTGGTGGCCCTGATGGGCCTTTTTGTTGCTTTAGGTTTTCTCTCACCCAGCGCCAAAGATGCGCAAAGCAGCAGCAGCAGCAGAAGCATAGCTGCAGCGTTCATGTTGAAGCCAATCCCCTGAAGTCAGTCTCAGCAGAAGACTTTTAGGCAATCAGCGCACTCCTCTTCTTCGTCTACCTTATAGACTTCGTCCAAGTGTCTCGACAGCGTTAGATCTCCACAGATTACCGTTCTCTTTAGCTTTCTAAAGGGGGGCAGAATGACCGAACGACCTTCGGACACCAAACGCTGAGAAACTGCACGCAATGGCCCAACAGCCTCCTCTCTATATGCTACATCGACTGTCTCTTTCTCTCTCTCTCTTGATCAAATGAAAGATTCCGTTTAGTTTGACGCAAACATTGTCATCTGTCGCTTACAATCGATAACTGAAAATGAGTTTTGACCGCTCGCAGTCCAAATTATTAGTTCATGTCGACAATTACGGTTTATTACAATAAATTACGCAAAAATCGTTATATATGTATATATATATACTGTATGTTAGTATATATATATATATATATATATATATATATATATATATATATATATATATATATAAAAGCTGGCAATTGTTTTAACATCTGGGCAAAATGAGTTGTCTTCAATTTAATTATTTAGTGTTTATGAAATTAGTTTCAGTTCAACTAACGTTGCGGCATTGGTTGTACTATATAGACAATTGCGATATATGCCTTCTCTCTCTCTCTCTCTCTCTCTCTCTCTCTCTCTCTCTTAACTTCTTGAATTCAGTTGCAAAATGCATTTAAAAAAATTAATTTCCACAATTCTATTTTAGTTTAAAAGTCAGCTGTATAGAATATTTTTTGCTTGTAGGGGAGGGGGTTTAGAGTTTTTGACATAATTTTATTAGGAGTCACTGAAAATTTGACAGTTGCTCACAAAGGGATAAAAATTACCTAATTTTTTGGAAATAATTAATCGGATTAAAGTTTTTGACAATTTTTGAGGTCACCGAAAATTTGACAGTTGTTGACAAGTGGAAGGGGGTCAAAAACTGTTGACGTAATTAATGGACAGCCCATCAAAACGGTGTTCGACCTCGACCGATGGGTTTGGGTTCTCTCCCCCCCCCCCCATGACCCTGGCAAATCGAATACTGAGTTAAGTGCAGACAAAGGAAGAGCTTCATTGTTTCTAAACGCATGACAATGAAACATGGGAATTAAATTCAAATCTCGGATCAAAATCAAGGATCGAAGACAACAATCCTTAGATCGCAATTGCAAATGCTTTATTTCTCTCCTGCACTTTCTTCATCCGGAGTCTTAGACGTGTGTTTCTCAGTCAGTCGATATCAGGGTTATTTCTAGGATTGTGAATTTGGGGATGTCGGGAAAATCTGGAAGTGTGTGATTATTTCTAGGATTGTAGGATTGTCAATTTGGGGGGTTGTCGGGAAAATCTGGGGTGTCGGAATTTGGAAGTCTCTACTCTAACGAAAATGGCTGACAAGCAAAAAAAGTCATCCGAGGATAAAAGTTGGGGATGTACTTCTCCATTTGGGGGGGGGTGTTCAGGCCAATTAATATGCATTTTGTATGCATACCATTGTCACATTACCAAATTTGGGGGTGCCGGCCTCAAATTGGGGAGGGGTGTTGAGGGGGTGTTAGGTGGGTGTAAAAATATTCCTGGTCGATAGAAATTTGCAACGTCTGCAATTTGAGGCTGATGTCTCGTACAATTAAAAGCCTGTTCTGATCATTCAGATGAGTTTTTCACACGAAGACCACAAAGCGATCATTTCAAACTTTCATTCGAAACGATTTTAATGCATTCTACCTACTAATCGGCGCTGTCGACAGAATCAATGTAGGCCCATGGGTCTGCTTATTTGTCTATAGAAGCGTTTGGTCACGCGTCAATAAATCGCAATTATAGAATCTTCGAGGTATGATGGACCAAAGCTCACCGTCTAATTCCAACATTGCTCGGAATTTCTGCGGCTCTGGTGTTCCGCCCCAAACCCCGCTGATGGGGAAACTCACGACTGTGATCAAGCTTGTCTAAACAAAGAGATGCAATACGGGATTTATATAGCGCCTATGTAGATGCTGTTTAACGACCGCTCACACGTAGCAGTTTTAGAAAAACGAGGAAATTAAGCGAAGGAGGACTCGAAGAGAAAAGGCAGCAGATTGTCTTCTACGTTTAATGCGCCATTTCATCCGACGCACAACAACCAAACGCTTCACAAAACATGTCTGTGCATCTTTTATGAAACAGAAAACATCGGATATTATAGATAAGTTGGAATTATTTATGATCTGTAATATATTATTACTCATCTTTTGCACGTGTTCCTTTAGTCAAACAGGGGTTGATTTTCGAAGCAATTCAAAGAGGAAGGACAGGTAAAAACTTACATTTTACATTACTCCATCTGGGGACCGGTCTCGGTTACACCCCCGGGAAATCGAACACCGTAATCATAATAGTCTGTCTTTTTCTTGACGAGTTAGTTTCATCAGAGTCCATAGACTGCGATAAATTTAGGCGAACAGAGGAAGAGAGCGACGAGATTTGTCATCGAATGCCTCTCTCTCTCTCTCTCTCTCTCTATTAGATGCGTATGATCAGGAAGTCTTGCCACAAGAGACAGGGTCCACTTATTATCGTAGACGTTGGATTTGCAGCTGGCAACTGGACACAGCGGTTGTCTGAGGACGTCGTACTCTTCCATTTGGCTGGGAACGGCGGCGACTGGTCGTCATCGCGTCTTCCGTTCTGAAGGAGAAGACATCGACACCGAAGCTTCGCTAGATTCTCGAATCAGCGTCAAGACAGACACTCCAGGAGTTCCGGCTGAGGACCACCGCAGTTGTAGCCGTGCGATCCTCCTCCTATCTGTACCTGCGTCTTTCGAAACACCTGCACGTCACCACTGCCACTGCCAGCACCACCGCCGCCGCCGCCGCCGCCGCCGCCGCCGCCACTGTCGCTGCCAGCACAGGTGGTTGTCGTCGTCGATGAAGCGATGGAGATGGGCGTTGGGGTTCCGGCGGGAGAGGGGATGGTCAGGCAGCCTCCGTGTGGTGAGCAGGGGAACCTGTCGTAGACGGAGTGGGGACACTGGCATTCGACGAGCACCCGTTGGGGGCCCCCGACTGAAGACGACCCACTAGGAACCGTTCTCAGCTTCGTGTGGTGTTGCAGGTGGAGGGGGTGTGGATGGGAAACTGGGTCGTCGTCGTCGTCGTCGTTGACAGCGGTGGGGGAGAGGACCTCGCAGGATAGAACGAGGGTCTTGGCTGCCTCAGCTGCTTCGTAGGGTCTTTGGCAGTAGTCGTCTTCGGACGTCATGTCTTGATGTCGTCTGCAAAAACCCCAGATGACTTCACGAAATCAGACGATGATAAATAACCAAACAACGACAAGGACGCAAAAGGCAAGCAGACGGACAGACAGACAGACATGCAGAATGAGAGACAGACAGACAGACTGAAGGAGAGGATGACTGAAGATGGACAGACAGGCAGATGGGCACTAGAGCAGATCTTTAATGAGCAAAGACTATAAGTATTGCGCTCATTTTCAATTAGATGTTTTGAAAACGTAAAAGAGGGAGGAAGAGGAGAAGGAGGAGGAGGAGAGGACAGAGATGGACATGGGTTGGGTTAACCCATGGGTTGGGTTGGGTTGGGTTGGATTGGGTTGGGTCATAAATTTAGGCAGTTGTGGTGGGTTGGGTTGGGTTGGGTTGCAAAACGCTGATTTGCACTTGGCACAGTGCACACACCATATATTGGTTATAAAAAAATGGTTATCGTTTTCCGCATTTTCACGTAACAAATTGCCGCCGAACTGTCGCTGGCAATACTGGCTTATGACGGCTCTTAGTTAAGCGATTGGCGGGTGGGGGGTTATATTCAGGACTGTCTTGAGCCCCTGGTTCTATTGATCCAAACACAGTTGTTCCTATATAATAAAGCATTAAAGGCATAAGTCTATCTCCTTTGATACATAAAACCCCCTCGCCGTTGTGGCCGTTGCTTTCTCGATATTGTGCAGCGTCATATGCCTATAGGTAGATGTTGATCCGCAGCCACGAGATATTTGCATAAGACCGGTGGAAGTAAATAATTCAAGGCATTGGAATTGAGAGTCGAAATTGATGAAAGAAAGAAGTAACTTTCTTTGAACGAAGTAACTTTCTTTGAACCATCCACTGTAAATCCATCTTAATCCCCTTATTGACTCCAATAACACTTATGAGCTACTGCGTGGGAGTGCGTGCGAACTTGCTAAGCAAATGCTATAATGGCTCTAGGGTTCCTTATTCGTTAGTCTTTCAACATTTGAAGCTGAATTTTAGATAGTATAAGTACAAATTATAACACGGACGTCTACCTTCCTTTGCACGCCAATGATAATTATAATGGCGGAAAACATAGGCACTACAGCGACATATGAGAGGTGATTTTTACAAATGATTTGTATGCAGTAATTGACAAATTGTTGTTTAGCAATAAATTTGCTGAATATGTTTACTTGAAGCTTGGTTGGGTTGGATTGGGTTGGGTGAATACTTGCAATTGCCGGCATGGGTTGGGTTGGGTTGGGTTGGAGATTTGATGGGTCGGGTTGGGTTGGGTTTTAAAAAATGGACCCATGTCCATCTCTGGGAGAGGATACAGATGATGATATCAACAGCAAAACAGACAATGTGTGAGTTTTGAAATACTTGACAATTGCAATTGATATTTCGCCGATTGAGAAAGTCCCAGGCGGACAAAGTGAGACTGAAGATTGAAAGTGAAATTAATTGAAACATTAACCCCGAACGAAGAAAGAGAATCCGACAGACACGGAATGGAAACGAACGCCCGCTCCCCCACCCTCCACCCTCCCCACACCACCCCAACCCCGCCTTCCTTGCTTCCGGATCAGGTGAAAGCGATGACCTCAGCGTCAGTCTGCAAACGAAGTGGATCCAGTTTCAAATTAAAACACAAGGCGGCAACACTGCTGGAAAGAGCGCCAAGACTCCGATGACAATTGACGAGATTGAGTGAACCGTGAATGCTATACGCGTATCCACATCATCATCATCATCATCATCATCATCATCATCATCATCATCATCATCATCATCATCATTATCACCATCATCATTATCACCATCATTATCATCATCATTATCATAATAATCATCATCATTATCATAATAATCATCATCATTATCATCATTATCATCATCACCATCATCGTCATCATCATTGTCATCATTATCGTCGTCGTCGTCATCATTATCATCGTCACTATCGTCATCATCGTCGTCATCATCGTCGTCGTCATCATCATCGTCGTCACCGCCCTCACCGGTGCACCGTCTGTTATAATAGAGGAAATCGTCTTCGTTGGTCATAAATCGTGACGATTTGTCGTCGTCGGGCATCGCCATCAGGGACCGGCGTTCCAACGGAAGAAGGGCATTTGGTTGGAAAGGCAGAGAGCCTAATCCCGTGGAACTTTGAGGCTATACGGAGGAGGTCCTCTGTCTTGTCAGCGCTGATAATCCTCGTCCATTGAGTAAGAAATCAGGCGACAACACCTGGCCCCCGAAGTCTCCGTTGACGTCATTCTTCCGTAATAAACGTCACCGCACTTCGATGATTTATTGTGCATCTGTTTGACGTCATGCGTTCCTTTGCTTCCAATGATTCGTAGTCACCGCAGTCTTCCCGCTAATATCCTAAAAGCTATCTCATTTTTTATTTCAACTGAACGTAGACACAAGATTTATCCATATATATATATATATATATATATATATATATATATATCCTATATCTCTATCCCTCTGTCTCTATCTTTCTATTTATATATCTGTCTGTCCGTCCGTCCGTCTTCGACTCTATCCTTTATCTTGGATAATCCTATCCTTTTGTTGAAGTTAATAGTTAGGTTGTTTATATTTTTCTTTTTTTTTGTTGCATTTATTTTTACCTATTTACTGATTTCCTCATTTCTCTCTTCCAATCCTTTCCTATTTCTTCCTCCATTTTACTTCCGTGTGTTTGTTCCTTTGCTAATCTCTCTTTTTCTCTCGCTGAATTTCCCTCAGTTTGTCTTCGCCGTCGCTAAGAAACGCAGCTCTTAGACTTTCGCCTCATCAGATAGAATGTCACTCGTTGTCTATAAAACACGAATTCTTCTCACCTTTTGAAGTACCTGGATGAACAGATGAGAAGGACTCCTCCGACGAACACACCTAAAGCCACGCCCACAGAGACGACGATCAAAATACCTGAAGAATAATCAAGGTCAAGGTCAAACAATCAGTCGACAAAGAGGCAATTCAGTCTCGAATTCAGTCACAAAATATCTCAAGTAATCTGTTTCATTTGATTCTGTTCAATGTACCACCAAAAGTTAAATACAAGTGAATAGCAATTGAAGCCTTAGATAGTTTTGAGACTTTAATTGTCTGCGCTCTTTTTCAATATTTTTATAATTGATTCTCTGTGTGACAGTCTGACAGAAGCCAATGGAAGGACTCTTGTACAGTCGGCGTAGGTCTACTCTATAGATATGTAAAATCTCAACGAAGTGAAAAATTCTTCGACGAAACCCACATTTTCCTTTATCTTCACCCTCATTGTTTCAAATCCTGCTAGAATAATCAATATTGGCCCTCTTAATATTTTGCTCTACAACGTTCGAAAATCTAAATAGGGGTCCTTCCAGCCATTTCAATCCAAACACTGGCGCTAATGACTGCACGAGAACGGTTGACATCAACAAAATGAAAGTCCTGTCGAATATCTCGTGGAATGGTTGGTAAGTCGATGGAGGGAAGAGTCGTGTCTTAAGATGACGTTCATTGTACAGTACAACTGGTTTTATAGACAACAAAAACATTTATTTTCAAAATTCAGTGAACGCGGTTTTTATGAACAAAGGAATTTATCCACAACAGACATACGACAATCAAAAACATATAACAAGGTTCCTTATTTGTGAAGGCCTGAGAGAGAAAGACAGACAGAGAAAGACAGAGACGGAGGCAGGCAGACAGATGGACAGAGACAGATATAGAGAGACAGAGAGTTAGAAAGACAGAGTGACAGAGACAAAGACAAGAACAGAGAAAGAGATGTAAAGAGATAAACAGAGAAACTGACAATTAGAGGGACAGACAGACAGACAGACAGACAGACAAGTAGACCGACTGACTGTATGGAAAGGCGTCGTTGACAAACACATTCCATCGTTCGATCGAAGAAGCCGAAGCGGTTGACTGGGTGCAGTTTTCCAGTTGTCCTTCCCACGTCGACCCGATGCAACGGAGTGGCCAAGAGACTCCGGTAGAATTGCACTTGACGAGGGCATTTTCTCCCTCGCGTCTCAACCACATTCCCGGCTGAAGGAGAGGGTTGGCGCACCCGATCGCTACCATTGAAAAACAATCAGATAAAAACTGGATGAAAAATCTTTTATGTTTGTGATAAAGGAACAATTGACTGTATTCGTGAAATGCTTGGATTGAATCCAATACATGATATTGTTAAGAATCTTCAACACTCTTTTACACGTTGGCTCTCTAAGAAACCACTTTATTTTGTCAACTGTATATTAACAGAATGTTTAAGTTTAGTTAAGAATTATGTTTACCAGTATGTTAGCTGCGTTTGCGGAAAAAAAGATTTCTACAATGTTTGACCCCTGTCTCCAGAATTGGGCGACGATTTTCTGGTGGGGGCCTTGGAACCCACCGAGTATAAAAGCGGCGGCCTCTTTTTTCTTATCAAAAGTTGGCGAAATGATCAAGAATTGGGATTTGGTCAATTGGATTGCGGTTTATTGGATCTGATCCCTAAAAATTTACAATACGATGGGTAGACGTTAATTCTAGATGCATAATAATAATAATAATAGTAATAATAATAATAATAATAATAATAATAATAATAATAATAATAATAATAATAATAATAATAATAATAATAATGTGATTTTAAGTGGTTTAGAAGGATAAGTAAGCCTGCCTGTGAAAACCACTAATGTAACCATCTGCATTCAATAACCTAGTTTATCGAGATAGCCTTTGAATCCGTTTACTGTTTCAACTGTCACTCCCACCTCATCCAAACTGTTCCATTTGTCCACAACCCTTGCACTAAAAAAGTTCTTTCTTTCTTGGACTCACCCTCTGCTTAAGCAATTTGCATTTGTGGCCCCTTGTGCTGTTATAGTGTTCTAATTTAAAGAATCCACCATATGTCACATCTACTTTAGGGCTGTCCATTAATTACGTTAAAAATAGGGGAGGGGTCTGAAAAGTGTGACAGTCGTTGACATGGAAGGGGAGGAGGGTTCAAGAGAAGTTTACATCAACAATTTCATTTTTTACAAATAATAAAAAATATGAAATTTCATGGAATACTATTTATTACAACGGAAAGAAGCCTGACAAGCAAAAATAGGTCATTACGACCACATTTTGACCTTTATGAGCTAAAAATGGGAGAAAGGTCATCACCTCAAAAATAATAGCCTTCTAAACTTTATAGGGGGCCCGTCACTGATCTTAAGAGATCGAAAGTTCTTGACATAATTACAAGGGTCACTGAAATTTCGACAGCTGTTGACAAGGGGAAGGGGTAAAAGCTGTACAAAAATTGTTGACGTAATTAATTAATGTACAACCCCTTTTCAAGTCATTATTTGGTATGTTTCTATCTCCTCTCTATCATCTTTTCTAATGTTGTCATTCCACAATATTGAAGTCTTTTCTCGCAGCTTAAATCATGGCAACCATTGACCTTTTTGCTGCTCGTCTTTGCACTGTTTCTAAAATCTCTGTACATGCTTTTGACAAATGGATTCCATGCCTGAACACAGTCTTCTAGATGTACGAATGTCTTATACAGTGTTGTGATTGTCTCTTTGTTTCGAATCACTAATATTCTTTTTGTTGCTGCCGAATGGATTTGATTCATTCGGGATTCTGTTTAGACAAGGATTTTTTTAAAGCAAAGGTCGGGTGATTCAGGATTCTTGATTCGCAGACAAACGCTGTGAACCTGGACTTAGGTTATTAACCAGCCAGCCTTTGAGAGTGCAAATGAATTGCTAAAAGAATGAACCCGTCGTGTGTCTGCTAATATCTCATTCCACTTGAGGAGAAGAAGAAGAAGAAGAAGAAGAAGAAGAAGAAGAAGAAGAAGAAGAAGAAGAAGAAGGAGGAGGAGGAGTCTGATGTTTAACGTGATCTGCGCTTGACGAGAGTTCTTTGGTCGTTCCATCTTCACCTGTGGTCGTCATGGCGACCGACCTTAGAAGGATTCCTGCTATTGAGTCCCTCAAACAGAAAACAATTCTCCGCTTCTGTCCTTCACTCACTTCGCCGACGCAAAAGACCCTCCGCTCATTATACGACTAATAATACAAACGACGACTACAACAACAACAACTATTATTATTACTACTATGCTTCTTCTTCTTCTTCTTTCTTCTTCTTCTTTTTCTTCTTCTTCTTCTTCTTCTTCTTCTTATTATTATTATTATTGTTATTATTATGTGTAGTAGTAGTAGTGATAGTTGTGATAGTAGTAGTAGTAGTAGTAGTGATAGTAGTAGCAGGGCCGGAGCTAGGCATTCCGGCGCCCCCCTGCAACTTCGAATTTGGCGCCCTCGGCGACTTATTTTTCTCGCGGACACATAACAATTAGGCTGACACGGATACTGTATAAGGGCCTACAGTTGCTTTTGAAGGGGGTGATTGGATTCCATGTTAACCCACTTGGCTGCCGACAAAAATATTTTTAATGAGTTTCTATGCAATTTTTAATTTTTTGACGCGATTTTTCATTCAAACCCCTTGGCTATAGAATTTAACGGTTTAGGAGATGAGGACCTCTTTTTGCTTGTCAAAAGCTGTGAAAATAGGGGATAACCAGCCAGATTGTCAAGATTTTTCCAAGTTTTGTCACGGTCAAAACCAAAACCCAACCCCCTTCAGGAAATCCTGGCTACGCCACTGGGGAGGAGGAGGAGGAGAATATAGTATAAAGTTTTAAAACTAATAACTATGTACAAACAGAAACGGGTTTCTTCATTATATTATTGCGCATCACTAATCTAAACTTTGGAAGCTGATATAGACATGGGCGCCCACGCATAGGGGCAAGAGTGGCAATATGCAACAAATATTTTTCAACTACAGTGTAATTATGTATTTTGGATTTAACCAATATGTTCACACTAAAACGCTACCTAAATAAAGCATAACACTAATAACAGCACCTGATATTGTTATAGTTTGCCTGGCATTCTGGCAATCTTTTAAAATTGTCAAGTTTTAAGCCTATACATTTAAAAACCTTGCCAAAACTCTAACCGTGACCATTGTGTTTTGCCCCTTGGAAAAATTTCTGTGGACACCCATGTCTATAGACACTTCAATTACTGTGCTTTGTCTTGACTCTCTTTAGGGTCTATAGATAAAGCTCTGAGCCACCGACGGCCTGAATGATGGCCTGAGGCTGGCCACACTATATGTAGTATGCCAGCCGCATTGCTGCGCCCCCTAACTGCTGGCGCCCCCCTGCCTTGCGGAGCGGGCGGAGTGGGTCGCTCCGGCCCTGAGTAGTAGTAGTAGTAGTAGTAGTAGTAGTAGTAGTAGTAGTAGTAGTAGTAGTAGTAGTAGTAGTAGTAGTAGTAGTAGTAGTAGTAGTAGTACTGTTGTTGCTAAATGCATGTATCTGAAATCTAAAGGTGAGAAGGAAAAAGTCTAATAGATATATATTTAATCTTCTCATTTAAAGAGCAAATCAAAGCAATTAGTTTCCGTGAACTTTCCTAAGCTCTAAAAAGATCCATAAGTTCATTCGAGTCAATCCAGATTCAGTTTAAAACAAACACACAGACAGACAGACAGGCAGGCAGACAGACAGACAACGACGACGACGACGACGAAGCCGTGCAATTGCTACGCTAGGTGTCGCCTGTGTCTTCCACGGCGTCAGTCTGACGTTCTGAGTCAAATGACCGTCAAAATAATTGAATCGACATAAATAGCGACAGCGTTGCTATTGACGACCATCGTTGCTCTGAGCAACCGACGTCTAAAGCGTTTCCAATAATCCGATTCTGCAAAGGGGCGTTTGATGTCCTAACAGAGACACCAAAATAAGCGGATAAGAGAAGAAACCCCCGCTGGACTACTTTCTGACGGGATTAGAACCCGTTCACCTCCCACCACAGCTAAAGATATGCGCTGAAGAGAACCACGGGTCGGGGCCCCCTGTGTGTGTGTAATTTCTGTAAGATTTTATGCACAGAGACAGCGGTGCAATGCCTGATGGGAAATATGGACCATCAAGGCCAAGACCCTATTTTCTTCTTACGAAGTGAGACAGAATGACTCTGAATCAGTTGCTAAAGACGAAGGAAGAATGATCGTGAAAAGAGTGCTAATTCTGTCTGAGTCTTCTTCTGTTTAGTCATTCACTAAGTAGAATACAGCGATTGACATCCTCTCGTATAGCTTGCCTTCTTCATTCGTTTAGATTCTTCTTTTAGTAAATGTCTTATCTGTGTCCTGTCTTAACGAAGTAAGATCAGATTTCGAGTACTCGTGGGACCAAATTTGTCCGACAGATGTCGCTATTTATGCAGTAGAATGTCAGTTTTTCTCTTCTAATGCATGGTCCCCGGATGAAGGTAGCCTGGCGTTAATCGATGGGATCTGACTCTGTTGAACTCTCTTACAATTTGATTCAAAGTTGCATCCTTTGTTATCGATTCGTTACCGTCTCCTCTGCTTCGGCGAAAAATGTTTCGGATCTCTTTGCATATCAGGCTATCCGAGAG
Source organism: Metaphire vulgaris (assembly GCA_018105865.1). Lineage (NCBI taxonomy): Eukaryota > Metazoa > Annelida > Clitellata > Crassiclitellata > Megascolecidae > Metaphire > Metaphire vulgaris. Next base: position 15,487,090 of record CM030850.1, on the reverse strand, counting down.
CGAATAGTAGAGGCGTGTATTACATTTTGACTTTGAATAAAATTGTTGAAAGTTGAAAATGGTTTGGTCATGTTGAAAGAATGAAAATGGTTTGGTCATGTTGAAAGAATGAAGGAAGAAAGACTACCAAAGAAAGCACTATACAACTATGTTGAAGGGAAAAGAAGAAAAGGAAGACCAAGAAAAACATGGATAGAAAACTTAAAAGAGGATGCAGGAGAAATGCAAATGAACTTCATCCAATTGACCAGAGCAGCAAGAGACAGACAGAAGTGGAAGGAACTCGTTCAGACCCATCGTCCAACCCAATAGGGAAAGACGGAAGGGAAGAAAGAAGAAGAAGATATCCACGAAGAATTTTGAGGTCCATTTCCCCAGCCCCCGTTCATTTGTTAGAGTTGTCACGTGGTGTAGATGACCTGTCCTTATAAAAAGACTTTGTGTGACCTGAATCAACTGACAGTGGGTGACGACAACTGACTCGTTTCTGTGAAGTCAGTTAAATATTAATTTAAATCGGATATGGCCGTCGAGGTCAGAGTGAGACGGTCGACCGACTGTCTTCCCACTAAGACAGCAGCTGCCGAGGTCCTTCGGGCAGAAATACGCGAAGGCAAAGATGGTCGACAGCGGAGAGAACGGGACTCCCTCTCCCTGCACAGATCCTCTCTCAGTCTGTCAGTTGCGCTGATTCAGCGAATGACTGATCTGATGTTTTCGTAGAATTTGACAGAAATTCCCACTGAGCACTTCGCTTGCATTTTCGGGTTATCTGAATCAGTTTAGTTTTCTTAGACAATTTAATCTTAAATTCTTTTATAAATAATGCAGAAATAATCACTCCAATGATTAATTATGCGGAGAAAATAAGGAGATTACAAACAGAGGCGTCATTTGGGGCGGAAATGAAAATAGTAATCTATAATGTATTAATATGTGCAACAAAAAAAAACAGGCTGTGGCCCCCAAAAATGAAAATATTAATTTATAATAATGTATTTATAACCTAAGAAGGGCCGACAAGAAAAAAAAAAAAAAAAAAAAAAAAAAAAAAAAAAGGTCGTCAACTATTTTTGGGTAATTGCAACAAAAAAAGAACTGAAAAAGAAAAAATTAAAAAAAAAAAAAAAAAAGGTCGTCAACTTTTTTGAAACTCAAACTAACTCAGTAAAAAATTTTCAAAAATTAAAAAAATTGAAAAGAAAATTTTACAAAATTTCTCGCCCCCCCCAAGAAAAGTGTGAAATGACGCCACTGATTACAAAGATTAACAAGCTAAATGTCGAACTCGAAGACAGATAATGCGTTGGTTAATCTAGGCATAAAAATCTTGCCTTTTTGTTTCCTTCATCAGTACTTATACACGGGCTGAAGCTAAAAATCAGCCAGAAATCGAGTCAATTGATCAGTCAGTGTTTTAGTGAGTCAGTCAGTCAGTCAGTCAGTCAGTCAGTTAGTGAGTTTTGATTCAGCAATCAATTTCAAATGTACTTGATAAATGAAAATGCTAAAGTGTACCTTCGAAGTGTAACAGAAAGTGGACCTTGTGCATCTTAGCGACATTCATGTCAACCTCGACGACGTTTGACGTTGAGCTGTAAGCGTGACTGTCCCTGGGAGACGCCCCCTCGCATTCCGTCAGCGTCCTCGAGTACTGCCTCTCCCTGATCCTCGCCAGCTGGTAGCAGACCTTCGGACGGGGGACGTCGGCCCCCGAAGCAGCCCTCCACTCGCTCGGCTGACCGATGCGGGCGAAGTTAAGCAGGGTCAGGTTGACCTTCTGACCTTGCTGGACCTCGATCCTCCACGGACAGTCCTGACCTCCTCGCCCGGTGTCCATGGTAACGACGCTGGCAAGGTAACCCGGCGCGGTTGTCACGGTGATCGGTTCGCTGACGTCACATCTCTCTGATTCTGCCACAACGACTTTTGCATTTGCGACAGAAAAGAAACACACGACTGTTTTATTGCGCTGCATATGCAGATGATAGCAGTTTCTCTGAAACTAAAGATGGCAGGATCAGTTTCATTAAACTAAGGGGTTACTAAGTTTCCGAAAACGAAAGAAATTAAGAAATTAATTTCAATGGACTTTTTCTCCCGCATAACAATCGGTGTCTCTATCTGCAATGTTCTTCGATGTAAGCTCTGAAGATAATCGCTAACATTTTGATCTAATTGATATCTTATCAAAATGAGAACACAGAGTAGCCGTAGATAGAGTAGAAATATCTATCTCTATCTTTGTCTGTCTGTCTCTTTCAGATTATTGGTTAGCTGCTTTGAGTGCGGGTGGGCTTGTCACCCTGAAATGGGTGAAATGGCCCACGTGACCTCTGGTGTGCAGCAGGACCAATCACTCCAGTTGCTGTTATTGTCGTGTATAGCAGACCTGAAACATCGGCGCCTGTGCTAATAAATTATACTTTTCCTGACGACAGGAGGGTCCCCGTGTCTGCGCTGTCCACTTCCAGACTGATCGCTTCAGTGAATCTAAATGGAATAATATCTCGATTGCCTTCTTCTTCTTCTTCTTCTTCTTCTTCTTCTCCTCCTCCTTCTTCTTCTTCTTCTTCTTCTCCTTGTTATTCTTCTTCTTCTTCTCCTTCTTCTTCTTCTTCTTCTTCTTCTTCTTCTTCTTCTTCTTCTCCTTGTTATTCTTCTTCTTCTTCTCCTTCTTCTTCTTCTTCTTCTTCTTCTTCTCCTCCTCCTCCTCTCCGCAGACGTCAAAATCAAGCGAAGAGAGCGTTCTAAGTGAGAGTTGCACTTAACGGAAGCACAGCTTTGCTCTATTCGGAAAAAATAACCCTTCATAACAATTCAGTGCATCGGATGATTCATTGCCGGCAATCCATCTTGTCTTCTGCACTCCCCACTCCATTGCTTATCGTTAATTTTGTATGGAGCGCATTGCCTCTGGGGGGGGGAGAGTTGAAGGCAGAGGAAGTCTTCGGCATCCGCCGTTTTTGGAGAACTGGTGATCAATGCTAACAAATAGAGCAGATAACTCTTGCGCTATATAAAACTAGGTTGTTCTGTATCGTCATTGTGAACATTGGACGAACTATTTGAGCCTTTCTATTCAAAATAAAGCAAATTATAATTTAATCAATAATTATTATCGATCTACTGCATATACATATTGAAAAGTTGGACCTCACACTGTCCTCTGCGTTAACCTGATTCCAATGAGCAAGATAAATCGTCAGATTCGGTGACAGAAACTGAATTTTGAATGTAATAAAATTTCGCATTTTCTGTCTTTTCAATATTGAATATGAAATCAAGATGACTGATGATCGCACTGGAAATGCGTCGCCTCTGGAAAGCAGAAACAGGGCGGGAAAACACGGAGTCACAGACACACAGGCGAAGGTTGGGGAAACGATGGCGAAGTAGCCGGGTAGGACGAGAGAGAGAGAGAGAGAAAGAAAGAAAGAGAGAAAGAGAGAGAGAGAGAGAGGGACAGAGACAGAGACAGAGAGAGGAGCATATGAGCAGAAGAAATTTGAAGAGTGAGACGATCGACTGATCGAAATAGAGATGCTTCGTTAAACGTCAACCGCTGAAGGAAAAGAGAAAGAGGAAGAGGAAGAGGAAGAGGAGGAGGAGGAGGAGGAGGAGGAGGAGGAGAAGAAGAAGAAGAAGAAGAAGAAAACCAATTGGTCGCCGATGTCGCTAATTCTTAGCAATTATCCGCCGATAATTTCTTTTTGTCTAATCATAGTCTCATCATCATCATCATCAACAGCAGCAGCAAGGCTCTCTATGGCAGCAGGAGAGGCTCTTTTGCAGCAATTCTTCTGAAATCGCATCTCATACAGGAAATGACCAAACAGGCAACAGTCTCTGAGACTCTCTCTCTCTCTCTCTCTCTCTCTCTCTCTCTCTCTCTCTCAATTTGTCTGCTGTGGCCAACAGCTGACGTTATCTTGTGTTCAGCCCATGAAGTCCAATTACCTTGACGCCCTGTGTTAACCTCTTTACAGCGAGCTTCCATATACCTGTTCTACCTGTCACAGTTTCACTTTAGATGCTTGACCATTGCACTGCGATGATGAGAAGCATGCGATTGACGCAGTTGGATTGTGGGCAAGCCATCCTAAGCCATCCACAACATTTTTGACCCTCCGGTGGGATTTTGAAAGAATAAAATCCCAAAACTTTTTTGACTCCCATTAGTGGTCGTCTTCGTTCAGTATTTAGGGTCAAACTCCCTCCTCCGCGGCAAATCTAAAGCGAAATGTTGTCTTCATGAAAAAAAGCTGAGGAAGAGACTGAACTGAAATCAACTGAAAGTTAACATAAAGACGTGCCTTGTACGACGCGCGATGACAGCAAAAGTATAGCATAAATCTGTAGGCAAAGTAATGATATACATTGGTTTGCATCACACATCTTACAGAACCACTTAAGACCCAGTTGTCGCGAGAAATCGTTTTAGTAGAAAATTCGACAAATTCGAGGCGAAGACGGCAAAATTTCTGGTGCAAAAGAATCACTCCCCAGACCCTTAAAATTCTCTTGCGAAATCTGAGCGAATTTCGGACATGAATTTTTAGTCAAATTTCTTACAATTCAACGATGGTCCAAGTAGGCCTACTTTTTGATCGGTCGCAAAAATTTTGTTTCCTCCGATTCTCTTGAAACTCACAGCATTTGAAGCCCATTCGATGTCTTCTAAGAATCCGCAATTACATCTTTGATATCTCTCGAGGCCTTCGATTTATTGATAATTTTTAAATATAGTAAAAAGCGATAAATCGTTTTAGTAAAAAAATCGACAAATTCGAGGCGAATTCGGCCAAAATTTCTGGTGCAAAAACATCACAGCAAGGCCTCTACAATTCAACGTTGATTTCTTAGAAATTTGTCGAAAAAATGAGTCCAAAATCCGACCCCCCTCAGTGCGTACGTACTATTTGGATGGACCCATAGGCCTGTTTTGATTTTTAAATAGCAATGACTAGCTAAGATTTTACCCCCTCCTCCCTAATCAAATTCCTGGCTACGCCGCTGCTAGTTGGTATTGAAAACGTCAGTCCTGTAGAAGCCTTGGTGCCTCCATATTCCGAAACATTGGCTCCTTTGATTTGCCTTAGTCTATGCGTCAGGTAGATATTTCTTTTTTCGACGACGACGATGATGATGATGATGACGACGACGACGACGACGAAGCCGTAATTAATTTCTGCAGTAGCCGTCGATTGTGTGTGTGTGACGTGTTGATTCGTGCTTAGAGGAGGCGTAAATGCTTCTGTCTGTCTGTCTCTGTCTGTTTGGCTGTCTCTGTCTGTCTCTTTCTTTGTCTCTCATGCGACAGCGATTCGATAATGAAGCGGCAGTTGACAGATGGCGCTGTGTGGACATATACGGAAGTCCTCTTGTGACGGACGCTGTCTTGAGTAAGAAAATCAGAGGAAACCCAACAAAGGCCCGTCTTCAATGGCCGACCGACCGACCGACCGACCGACCGACCGACCGACCGGCGCTTTCAAACACACAGTCGCTAATTACAACGACGCTTCATCCACAGTCGACTTCTGCTGCCGTATAATTATAACAGAAGCCACATTGACAAACGCGTTCACTGTCACGCTCTGCTGTCTCTGTCTCTGTCTCTGTCTCTCTCTGTCTCTGTCTCTCTCTCTCTCTCTCTCTCTCTCTCTCTGCATGACAGCGAGCACGTGACGATCAGCTTTTTACTTCTGAGTTTGTTTTAGACTTTCAACTCCTCGTCCACCACTTACAACCGAAAAGCCTTACGATGAAAATCGAGTCTATTTTCAACGTTCATTTTGCATGCTTTCTAAAAGCGTAGAACCCAAAGACGGAAGCTTCTTATATACGTTCGCCAGAACAATATATTCCATCCGTCTTTCCCTGAAACGAAGACTGACTCACCTGGCAGACACTGGTAAACAGTCTCCAGGTAGGGTGCCAGGTCCCTCGGGCAGTCCTGGACTCCGTCGAGTTCGGCGACCGGGAATTCGCAGTTCCTTCGCCCGGAACAGAGGCGATCGACGTGCGCCAGGACGTCCGTCTTACACCCGATGTATCCCCAGTCGCGCTTCACGCATCTGCCGACCCTCATGCGCCCGTAAAGAGCCAGGGCCACGAGCACCACCTGACCATCGTCACATCCGACGCGATACGAGTCCAACTGACAGTGCTCCGTTCTCTCTGCAATCAAAAGCATCTGTATAAGAAAAAATAACACTTTAAAAACACCAGTTGACGAACGTAAGCAAGCAAGTAAGTAAGTAAAATCTTGTAAATTTATATAGCGCTTTGGAAAGTAGTACAGTGGTAGCTTCTTATTCGTATGCGCTTAATCTGTCTTGAAATAGCTAAAGGCAAGGTGGGTTGTCGACCGGGGAAAAGGTCAGTGTATCCATGAGGTGGCGGGTCGGGCTATTATAGCTATAGAGGAAATGACTTTTGGAATAGGAAGGTTTTAAGTTTAGATCTAAAGGCTTGGGGAGATAGTGAAGGAATTAAAGGAACTGAGGATGTGGATCTTGTCGTTTGACCATGTTGTAGGCTGCGGAGGGAGGCTGGAATTGAGTTCCAAAGTTCTGGTGCAGCGTATGAGAAAGCGCGGTTGCAGATTTTGAGAGATGACTGAGATGACGGGCGTGAGAGTGTGAGATGAGATGACGATCGTGTAGGTCCGTGACATTAGACAGCTGCTCTGTGCTGCATTCTTTTCTCACCGTTGCCAATGCAAACCGCATTCGATAACGCACAGACGCTCATGGTTGCATCCACGATCATGATCGTGGTCTAAAGGCAAGAATCTCAAATGGCTTCTTACGAATAGTTTCTCTCTCTCTCTCTCTCTCTCTTCTGTCGCTCTTACAGGTATATATAAATCTCTATCAGACATGACACGCGTTAAAAATAGTATGACGACTTCCTCCTCCTCCCTCTCCTCCTCCTCCTCCTCCTCCTCCTCCTCTCATGAACTAACATCGTCATATGTGTGTGTGATATATTAAACGGAAATCAAATTTAGCCTAAGACGACTGTTTGTTGAGACGGTATTCACTTGACTGAGCATTTGTTCGAAGTCTTTCATTCCTTTCTCTTAGATCGGCGCTTTTCTCTTTATTTTATTTATTTCATTCGATATTTTTAGTAAATCGATAAAACCATCGATCCATTCATAGAATCCTCGATCCATTCATCGATCTAAAGCGATCTTTTTGGATCAGAAAACAGCAGCAGTCAGTTCATTGTGTCTGGATTTGTAGTTTCGTCTTCTGTTTGATGTTATCAAGAGGAATAGAAGACATTTGACTGTCTTTGCTCTGGTCCTTCTGAGTCCCTTCTTTCTCACTCAATCACTGTGAAACTAATAAATTACGAAGAGGATTATTTGTGACACCCGTCACAGACTATCCCTACCAACAAGCAAAACGCGTATAGTTGTCTTACTCCTGAGAAGCAAACGAGAAGAGAAAATGTAACAGTACAGTAAAAGAAGAAGAGGGAGAAGAAAAGCGAAACAGGAAGAAGAAAAACAAGAAGAGGAAGAAGAAAAGCGGAGAAGAAGAGGAGGAGGAAGAAGAAAGGGAGGAAGCGAAGAAATAACCAGGAAGCGCACAAGTAGAAAATGCAGTGAAAGAAACCGGAAGCAACAGAAAGCGGAAACGGAAACCGGAATTATTTGGCGAAGTAGAAGAAGATGAAAGCAGAGGAGGACTCAGTTGCTCCAGTGACCGAGAATCGAATTGTCTGAGATGAATTCTCTCCACCGACCGAGGTCAAATGCGCGTCGCATAGCAGCACACGGGGTCGTTGCCATGGTGACATGACGACAGAACGGCTTATAACTCTACGCATTCTGGAACATTGAAGTCTGCAACTGAGAGAAGAAGAGACATCTATGGTCTGACGTGGAAACGATAGTCTATGCGGGGGAGGGGACTTATGGGAAGGTGGAATGGCCATTGCTCTATGATATGGCGAATCACTGAGGAGCTGGAAAACCCTATTTGAAGTGTGATTTTTAAAAGTCTTAAAAGGAGGGGAGAGGTTGTCAGTCGTTGTCGAAATAAAGTTCTGCGCTTAATTATACGATTGGGGTTTTACGGAATTGCGACACCTCAGATAGCCTCCTGAGCCCTCCTCCACCCTCTGAACCCCAGTGCCCTCCTCTGAACCCCACTGTCGCTCTGGGAGGTCGTTCCAATCACCGACCCAGAAAACACCCCACTCCAATTCACCCCTTTCCCTCCTCCACCACCACCACCCCATCGAAAGAACGCGATATACACAACTGCAAAGGCTGGACGACACTAAATAATAATAATAATAATAATAATAATAATAATAATAATAATAATAATAATAATAGTGTAATTTTAAGTGGTTTAGGAGGCTAAGTAAACCTTTGTGAAAACCACTGATGTAACCATCTGCATTCAATAGCCTATAGTTTATCGAGATAGCCTTTGAATCCATTTACTGTTTCTACGAGATGCTTCTATTTACGTAGCGCTTGTCCTGTTTCATAAAGATACTTTCGTAAGGCGAAATAGATCTTCTTCTTCTTCCACTTCTTCTTCCTCTTCTTCTTCCTCTTCTTTTTCTTCTTCTTTTTCTTTTCTTCTTCTTCTTCTTCTTCTTCTTCTTTTTTCTTTTTTTCCTTCTTCTTCTTTCCACTTCTTCTTCCTCTTCTTTTTCTTCTTCTTCGTCTTCTTCTGTGTATTGCTAGGTCAGTTACTGAATTTCCATTCTGTTACTGTTTCTTATCGGTTCAATGTTGTCTTCTTTGATTCCTGTTTCTTCTCTTATGTTGTATTTTATTTCCCGTCTTCCTCCGACTCTTTGTCTCCTTGTTTTCCTGTTATTATCAGATTTTCCCATCTGTCATTTCTTCCTATGCGTCAAAAATTCCGAGCTGTTGCTTTCTTTTGCTTTTATTATTTTTCTTTTAGCAGCAAAAGACTATGGAACTTCCACGCAAGTAAATTTTTCTGTCCATGGTCTTTTGTCTGAGGAATAGATAAGAGATACGCAAGAGAGAGAGAAAGAGAGAGAGAGAGAGAGGAGAGAGAGAGAGAGAGAGAGAGAGAGAGATGATCTTTCGTATAGGGCTCGGAGACTATCTTCACTGCGTTGGCGTCCTTGGGCGTCGATGTCACTTAAAAGTGAAAGCCGTTCAATGTATTGATGATGTCTACGTAGACATATTGAGGCTTTCGTCGTCATCTGCTGAAACGACGCCACCAGACGAACCGCCGAAGGTCGTGACCTCGTGACCTCGTGACCTCGTGACCTCGTGACCTCGTGACCTCGTGACCTCGTGACCTCGTGACCTCGTGACCTCGTGACCTCGGAGAAAGCGCAGGCGATTATCATCATGTTAAGAAACGAAACGATCCATCCACTCATAAGACACGAAGAGTTCAGTTGTCGCTCTCAGTCATTTCAGTCGAAAATCATTTCAATTTCATTCCGAAGCCTTTCAACTGATCTTTGGTCCGGATTTGACTTAGTTCGCCGTTAGTTAACCTTTCATATTCTGATATAGAGTAAAGTACCAAATGATCAGCGATTCCATCTCATAATTCCGAATGAATGAAGCTCTATTAACTTATTCACAAAATTTGGACCTAAATTGAATCCTTAGTTACAGAGAAATTTTTCCTTTGCCTCCTATTAATACTTAATGTGCGTGTTTTTATGACAACTGTTTAATTTCATCTAATTATTGATTAGCCGATCGGCGTTTATAATGAACACCTGACTGCACTCCTTCCCTTTGCCCAGGGTTGCATACCGGTCTAATAGGAGGGGATAAATTCCCCCCTCCCCCACAAATCTCAGATTTCACCCCTTCCAATTTTTGAGAAAAAAATATTGTAAGAGTTAAGATAATTTCTCACGAAGTCCCTCTCCGAATTGTCATAAATCCCCCCCCCATGGGCCATGGCAGAGGAGAGTGGATGCAACGCTGCCTTTGCCCTTTTCCTCTACCGTCCTCTCTTCCTTCTTTCTTTCTTTTCCATCTCATCTGACTGGCCCGGCAGAATCGTCATACCGAGTCGTGCGTCCATCCAGTTTGTTCATCCGGGTCTCAATCCAAATGGATGACTTTGTTTCGGTCAACTGGAGTGACGCGAACTTTACCGTCGTCTGGAGCAGCGAAGGAGACGACTGAGGTCGATTGTTCGAAGTCGTACATGGAAGCCAGCGCAGAGGGAGTTTCAGAGGAGGAATCACTAACTGAACGCTCCTCAATGCTCCAGTCAAACCCACAATCATCATCATCATCATCACTCGCCCTGTCATATACATGCATGGACTGACCGGATTATGACATCGTCTTAGATTCGTGTAACCCGCCTGTGGCCAAGAGCTATAGGGACTCGTCGACGATATATCGAATTATCCGTTGGCGTTATCTATGGTCTTATCTAACGCTGTGCTGTTAACAGCGGCTGCGTAAAGACGAAGAGAAAGATGAAACTTTCCAGGAAGAAGAGAGACATTACGACTGGCGGATGAAAGTATCATTCGGTCTCCGCGAAATGAAACGTCTTATGAGGCGCCATCTCGTTTAAGGAAAGACTCATTTTCTTTAGAAGATGTATTGTTTCCAAATGACCGCACTGTTCACATTTCAAATTTAGTGCAGCCATGATGAGATGGGGGGGCGGGTCCCCTATTCGGGCTGGGAACGGTCGTGGGGTTTGCGCAAAACCAACGAGACATTTTTCTGGAGAGGGTATAGAGTGACTGTCAACAGGACTACTTAGTTGTATTACAGCCTTTGGTCACTCAATAATAAATAATGACAATTAAAGGGTTTGAAGTAGGCACCAGGTTTCACGACATAACTCGAATATTACTCAAATTTTCTGCGACTGGTGCAAATTACTCCAAGCTTAAGATTTGAATCTGGTATTACCATGGGCGTCCGGAAGGGGTTACAAGGGGGCGCAATTGCACCCCCTGGAAAAATTGTGGAGTTATGAAAACATCAAAATTACTTGTTTCTTTCGTCACAAAACCTTGTCTTGCACCACCCTGGACATTTTTTCATTCATTTCTTTACAAGACCTTGTTTTGCACCCCCTTTGAAAAATGTCTGCGGACGCCCATGGGTATTACCCTACATTGAAGTCCTTCTTTGATCTCGCTATGGACATAATGACCTTGAAAAAATTTCAGTTGAAGGAAGAGAATACCGATATCCCCTGTCATGTAGCCTGAAAAATATGCCACAGAAATGAAGAACTGGATGATGACTCTAATATTACCCCATTCTTTGGAGGTGACGATGCTTCGTTAGGCCCCTTAAACAGAACTGAACAGGTCAGTCTGTAGATGCCTCCTCGGTGGCCCCCATTCCGGAGCCCTGGCTACGCAAGCATTTCACGTCGTGTTTCGTCAAACAGAAATGCCATTGCAAAACTGAGATGCAGGATAAACTAAGAGCTGCCGCCTTCGAAATATAGAATCTGACATTTTCTCATCGGGTTATATATAGCTTATGATAATCGGGTTCTCTCCGACTGAAGAGAACGAAAGAGAGGAACGAGGCTGTCTAGTCCTCTGAGAAAAAAGGAGAAGGACGAGGAGGAGGAGGAGGAGGAGGAGGAGGAGAGGAGGAGGGCGAGGAGGAGGAGGAGGACGAAGAGGAGAATCTGCCTTCGAATCCATCGGCCAAATCAAACGCCTTCCGGTGATTTCTGTCATCGGCCATCGACTGAATTCTTCCGAGAGAAAGAACTCGACGCAGCCAGAAATATGACTGCGTAAACCGTTGAACGCTTTTTGCCAAGTGAGGATCATGTGCATGGCAACTGTGATGTGATGAGATGTGATGCCTAACTATAATTAGATATGATCAAATGTCTGATTGGTGAGAGGGCTGATCCAGGCTTGGCCATGGTCTGTGCGTGTGTGTGTGTGTGCGCTGTAGATTAGGTTCCGTGGAATGGTTTCTCTGAACTTAGAATGCGACTGATTGGCTTTTGGATTCATCCCTCAACGCTACTAACTTCCCGATGTATCATTCTTGTATCATTCTCTTAAACAACATTGGTGCTTAGAGTTGCTAAAGGCTATTATTGGCCAACTCCTAACTTAAAGCTTTTCAAATCCGCCCAACTCGCCAATATCTTAAAACGCTGTAAAATCTGCCAAGACACACAAAAAGCACATCCACCAACCTCTTGCTTAATCCCTCCAAATTTATCTCCACATTTTCGCGACTGTCCTCTCTCTCGCTTCCTTCAGACCGAGCTGAACTAGTCATCAGCCTATTCTAATTGACTTAGCTTCATGGAGTAGAATTATAGAAGCCATATATGTCTTTTAGTCACTTGTCACTTCCAAGAAATGAAAAGAACCCGATCGCAAATGAGCGACAACGAAGTCCGAGAGCGGAGGTCATGACCGGGAATTGACCTCTTGACCTTCAGTGGCTGGTCATTTCAATGGAGTAACCTCATTTATCGGCCGACGAACTTTCCTATCTTCTTATCTATTTAAGTGATTGAGAAATATTTGATCATCTCATAAAATTAATTATTCGTGATTCCTTGCTCGATTGTCAAGGCGTTGTGGGGGGGAGGGGGTAGCCTCCCTCCCTCCCACTCCACAACTCTATATCGACCCCACCCCCACCCCACTGAGGGCCAAAATATGTGGATTTAAGTTAGGGCCTGCCTCCAAATGCTTTTCAAACGTTTCAAAGACCCAGTCAAAGTCATATACACACACAACAAGGCGAAAGAATCGTTCAAAATATAATAGTAATATATAATTAAAATATAATATAATATAATTGCCCGTCAAAGCGATGATGACGACGACGTCTATAACTACGACAACGAAGATTGTGAATTGTGATGATGCTGATGATGATGATGATGATGATGATGATGATGATGAGGATGATGATGATGATGATGATGATGATGATGATGATGGTCGTCGTCTTAATCATCGTTTGTTGTCGTGTGCTGCTCTGGGTCGTCGTCTTAATCATCGTTTGTTGTGTGCTGCTCTGTCGCAGACGACGCAACTGAACACAAAAGACGGACTTAAACTCAACGACACCACGATAAAACGGCGAAGACCCTTCTTACATCAGTCGACTCTCTATCATGGCCTCCCTATAGTCCTCCTGTATTCACTTACAAATCTCTCTGATGGAAAAATCAATGGCCAACCACCACCACCACCACCAACCAACCGTCTCCTCCTCCTCTTCCTCCTCCTCCTCCTCCTCTTCCTTCTTCTTCTTCTTCGTCTGCGTTGGACATCGGATGGTGGTCGGCGCTTTATACACGCGTCACGAGTTACGTCAATACTCCGTCGTTTTGAAGATGAATATCTGAGGGAGAGGGGCGGGGGCGGGGCGGGGGCGGGGGGCGGGGGCGGTGGTCGCTTGTTCCACAGATGCTACAACGCATTGTGGTGTAAGACGAGATACAAGACCATCGATCGATCCCACCGTCCTCTAATGTATGCGCCCCATCTTATACGCCGCCCGCCGCCCGCCGGACAAAGAGTGTCAGCTGGAGGAACCACCGCGGTCTCACCCGCCCCCTCCACCCCGTGTCCTCCTTCCAATATGCTTCTGCCGTCATCGCGCGCGCTCATGTGTGTGTGTGTGTGTGTGTGTGTACGTTTGTGCGTCTGTACGCGACGGGTTTAACGGGTGTCCAGCATCTGACGGGAATGGGTGGGTGGGTGGGTGGGTGGGTGGGTGGGTGGGTGGGTGGGGTGGGGTGGGGGGTAACTCTCACTTCGGGGAACTTAATCTGACAGAGGGTCGTCTGGATCGGGGTCTGGGTTAATGCTCGTCGGGAGGAGAGGGTGGGGTGGGGGGGGGGTAAGACAGCGTCTGAAACTCATCGAATCAAATGACAATAGACACTGAACGCCAACAGATACGGAGAAGCGAAGGACAGCATACGACATTCCCAGGATGTCTCCGGAGTGTCCTCCTCCCGTCCCTCTCTCCCCTCCTTCCCCTCCTTCCTCCTCCTCCGCAGAAACAGACTCGAACGCGATCGTTCTAATGGGGGAGCGCTGGGGGAACAAAGGGCGAATGTGTTTACCCAAAGATTTAAAAAAACCGAAGTCAAGCTCTTAGACTTTGTACACAAAACGAAATGACGCGAAGGTTCCCAAGAATAAATGACGAACCAAAGACATGAGATTGACAGAACATCTTCCTTTCTGACATCGTGCGTCGTCTATGACAAGACATGAATTCGATGTACGAACGGTCAATTGCCATGCATGCCTTGATGAGTGACAGCGGGGACTTTCATGCTTTGTCTTCTTTAGACCAATAATAGTACAGTGTATTCAGAAACTTGTCGGTGTGTTATTATTATTGCGAGCACTTATAAGTAGACTTTTATTCTGGAGCCAACCATTTGTTGTTTTGTATAACAGTAAAGTAAAGGGTCCCAACTCGGGGCATTCGGGGAAACACAACAATAAGAAAATATCTTAAATCGGTAGGCTGCAGATTTCCCCAAATTTGCAGTGTACGCAAACTTGTCAGTAAAAGGTAATCAGCAAATAAGCAGAGGTCATTCTGGAGCGTCAGTTCCTCTTTTTATAAGAGGACATTAAACATCAAAATATCAAAGTCAATCAGAGTGACAAAACAACGACAATCTTACAAATGCAAAATTAAACTCTCAAAACAACAGCAATAAATGAAACTATAAGAGATCAGAGGACATTAGTAAAAGAACTAGGCATAGAATGATGATGATGATGACATTAAACATCAAAATGTCAAAGTCAATCATAATGACAAAACAATAACAATCTTACAAATTCAAAATTAAACGCTATAAAACAACAGCAATAAATGAAACTATGATGATGATGATAATAATAATAAAAGAATAATAGAATGATGATGATGATGATGATGATCATAATAATAATAATAATAATAATAATAATAATAATAATACACTTCTATAGCACCAGTTCTAATACCCAAGGGTATAAATCGATGGTACTTCAAATTCATCCGCAAAAGACCAGGACTTTCCAGAGATCAGTCAGAGGCATACAGTAAGACCGACTGATTAGATATAAGAGATTAGAAGTCCTTTTAAAGAGAAATAGAACAGTTAACGAAATAAGCAATAGCTGAATAGCCAGCGATATCCTCCAATATTCTCCGACACAGTGCTCAGCTCCTCCAATGCAACAGGTGGAGAGATGATGCAATCCATCCTATGGATAAATTAATTTGCACAAGAGCATTGCAATCTTACATTAAATGCGCTCAAGAATTCTCTCCCTTTCCAAAGTTTCAATACAGTTCCTGGACCAGAAAACAAGGAAATCAACCGGCTTAACCATCTATTATTTTAATATTAACTACTCGAAGTTAATTATTAAATGTCGGTTTAATATATAAAAAGTCACATTTAAGAAGTTACAGCCCAATCGCCTCTGTCTCTGTCTCTGACTCTGTCTGTCTGTCTGCCTGTCTGTCTGTCTGTCTGTCTGTCTGTCTCTCTCTCGCGTATAATCAACAAACTCGACCAAGGTCAGAGTACGAGTCACGTGATCACTAATGAATGTAAATGAAGCAATTCAATCAGTCTGTCGCCCGGAAGTCAGTCGGCGTCATTTCCGACTTCCGGTCGTCCGGAGGATTAGATAGGATCGGCCGCCAATCGGTCCATTGCAACCCACTTCCGCCATGGTTCCGGACAGAGTCCGTGACAGTCGACGGAACTCTCGATTCTGACAAACAAGACATCCTCACTAATCTAAACGCCTCCGCCTCTGCTGCTGCTGCTGCACTAATTCCTCCGTTCTCTCCTCTTGCCCCTCCTCCACCTGATCCTGCTCCTCCTCATCCTATCGTTCATTTATTCCGATGCTTATTAACCTCATCCTATCGTCCATTTATTCCGATGTTAACCCCTTGAAGTGCAGATGAGAGATATCCAGTGGCGGCTCTAGGATTTGGCAAGTGGGGGGCCGTTTGGCAACTTAATCATGGGGGCCAACCATTTGTTGTTTAATGTATGTAGCATTAAGTATAGGGTCCCAACTGGGGGCCACTGGGGGCCAGGCTCTCAATAGGGGGCACAGCCCCTGGCCCCTGGTGGAGCCACCACTGAGTAGCGCATGAAGGGTCTATTCGGAGTTGCGCTTTAAGCAACAATAGTAGAAATAACGGGACACTTCGATCACTGTAACGCCCTTCTCGACCAACGTCTGTTCTGTCGGTAGAGACTCCGATACGAAGAGCGTCTGCAGGGACAGTCCTAGGCACACACCTGAGTTCCTACCCCTCCCCGAATCTCCCCCCCCCGTCGACCACTTTTCCGGAGATATTCAACCCAACCAAAATTATCGAAACTAAGGCGCAACAGAAGCGTTTGCTTATTCCTATTCGTCGTGGCAGTCAATTCATAGACTATAAATATACATATAGGTCATATATATATATATATATATATATATATAAAATAATAACAACTGCAATAAACACAAGTGTATATATATGTGTGTGTATATATGTATGTATAAAAATATATATTATATATATATATATACTTATATATATATATATATATGAAATGTAATGTAACAACTGCAATAAAAACAAGTGTATCTATATGTGTATATATATGTATGTATGTATAAGTAAAAATATATATTATATATAGTATATACACAGAGAAAAAGTTGTGTAACGTTACACCAAGACTTGGTGGTAATTCAGCTGCCACCATCGCTTGGTGTAACCTATACCAAGCGATGGTGTATCAAAACGCGAACCAGGTGTAAAGTTGACACCATGCTTTATAACTATTTTGGATAAATTTACCCCGAAAGCAGGAGTACGTTAACATTGTGTAAAGTTGACACCATGCCTATATAAATAAAAATTGATTTAAGTTTCCCCAAATTGTTTTAAAGTGGAATAGTGGATACATACAATATATATATAACAAAGCAAAGAGTAAGTTTACACAGAAAGCAAAAGTATTATATTTATATATATATTGCCTGCAAAATCTGTACCGCTATTTAGGAGTTCTAAACCGGCGATAGAAAGGTGTGCTAAAAACTCACTATCCTAATATTGCTCCCTTTCCTTAACGTTTTGCGCCATATACAGAATACTTGTTTCTTTGTGTCTCTACGCTATTTGGGTAATTATCATCTATGTATTATTTCTATAGGACCTCAGGCTTATTTATTATTGATTATTAATTCTTTTCACTGCTATTTTCTGATTTCGCCACACTATAGGTTACTACTAGGTAACATTTATTAAATTAATCGTAACGTTACACAAAATTTTCTCGGTATACACTTAACCTGGTGTAACGTTACACGTAGTTACTATAACATTTACACTTAAATTCATCGTAACGTTACACAAATTTTTCTGTGTATACTTATATATATATATAGTATGTATATATATATATATATATATATATATATATATATATATATATATATATACTTATGAGTTCGGTTTTTATGTGCACTGTCAGATCTCTTAGATTGGCAATCGTTGATGTCGTGGTGTCGATTGTGGCTGTTCGTCGGTCGGTCGGTCGGTCGGTCGGTCGGTCGGTCGGTCGAAGCGCCTTCGTTCTCGTTTCGCTGTTTTTTTTTAAATTCAGAGCGAAACCAATTCTGAAGAGCGTTCATATTTCTTCTTCGGCGTTTCGTTCATTTGACCCGAGAAAGTCGATCGATGACAGCCACACGAACAGACAGACAGACGGACGGACGGACGGACGGACGGACGGACGCGCGTAGGCAGAGGCTGGCATCCAGGCAGACGGACAAGGTCGCTGGCAATTGCCTTTCTGGGCGACGAGTTTGTCGATTACTATCAGCGACGTAATTGCGTTACAGCAGACAGCTATTAGTTATGCATACAAGAGAGCCTCTGGCCCTTCTACTCCTCCCACTGCAACCCATCATTCACCCTCTCCCCCTCCCCAACGCTGCTCATCCGCCATCTTGAGCGCCGGTGACTTAAATGGGTTCGAAGCATTTTGCAGACGATTTTGAAAATACGACGTTCAGATGTCGAGACGCAGGTCCCCCTCCCTTCCCCTCTTCCCCTCTTCCCCTCTTCCCCAAGGGTTACCATGTGCTCCTCATCATTAGCACTCCCTGCTCCTCCTTCCTCCTTCTCTGTGGACCGCCGGAACATCATTTTGTATCCTGTCTTCCCTCTCCTCGCTCTCCAGTCCGCACTTTTCCAGGTCATTCGATTCCGTCTTGCTTCCAATTAAACGTGTCTATTTATGAAGAAGCCCGCTGTCTTCGGTTGCTCCGGAGCGCTGTATGCTCCGGAGGCCACGGACACCTTCACGCCCCCAGAAGATACGCCCCCATTGCTCTACGCACGACGCAGCCCCTCTCCGCCAACGAGGGAATTCCATCCCCATCTGGCCTGCTTCCTGTCTCCTCACCGGCATCAACGAAGCGTCGACAGAGAAACGCCGGAGTCCAATGACGACGACGACGAAGAAGAAGAAGAATAACGTGTGTGTTTCCGGTTTCGCCGCTGCCTCTGCCTCTCCTTCCCTGAGGGGCGTTGCGTGTTGTTCTGGGCAAACGTCAGACGGGGAGAGAGGGAGGAGGGGCAGCAGTAGGTCAGCTGATGTGTTTACTTCCGCTGTGGATTCGATTGCGTTCTGTCCTTTAGTTCTTTCTTTCTTTCCAGGTCTTCGTCTTTAATTCGGGGAAAATTCGCCTAGTGGCAATGACATGTCACATTATAAAAGCGAACAAGACTTAGACATACAATGTACGATGCAAGGATATGCAACACAAGAAAGACGATCCATCTGCACGCGTCGTTTGAGCAAAGAAACAATATGCTGTACATGTCTTCTCTATCTTCTTCTCTGCATAATCGGCCATCAACAATTTATTTATGGTTAGCCTGTTAATAGCAACCTGATTTCAAGTGATTTACGTGGCTGGTAGCCTGGATAAAACCACTATAATTACTCTCAACATATAATAACCCAGTTTTTTCCTGGATAGCTTTTGAATCCATTTCTTTGAAACTGCTTCCTATATCCAACTGCCATAGAACTCCTCAAAATGTTGTCCTATTTCACAGCGTTTGCGTGTAGTTTACAATTGTGAATTCTGGATCTGCTATAAATGGAGCGCCAATGCAGAGAATCTGCTTTCCCACTCAAGTGTTGTTGTGTTTGCGAGAGAAATAAAGTCAACAATCGAATGAGGCGCCACCGGTGACATGTCCTCCGTTAGAATAGAGGCGTCCAACCGTTAACATGCGTTTCGTCAATTACATTATTCTTCTGATGATGAAAATGCCTATGCAATATTACGCTGACCATCGATTTTACATGCTTTCTATAACAGTGCGAATGAGAGAGAGAGAGAGAGAGAGAGAGAGAGAGAGAGAGAGAGAGAGAGAGAGAGAGAGAGAGAGAGAGAGAGAGAGAGAGAGAGAGAGAGAGAGAGAGAGAGAGACAAAGAGACAAAGACAGACAGACAGACAGAGACAAAGAGACAAAGACAAACAGACAGACAGACAGAGACAAAGATAGAGACAGAGTATGGATGACCGTTCGATCGATATTATCGAAGGAGTGTGGGATGTCCTTTCAAATGCATCCTCAGTGGATTTTCCTTCGTATGCGTCACTGTTGTTTTGAGCGAATTTAACCCTAGAGGCTTTAAAGGACGCGATGACCTTCGTACAAAGTAAAGTCATCACAAAGGTCATCGACAGATGATCAATAAATATTTTTATTTTTTCTATGAAGTTTAACAGACGATTGTTTCATCGGGACAGCCTCGAGCTGCCTCAGACGATAAACGCCAAGACCAGGAAATCTCAGCTGAAGAGAATTTCGCTTCATGATTTTATAGCGCCTTTTGAAGAACTATTGTGCGATTCGCAAATACAATCTAGGTTCTTTACATTACGTTAGGATCAATTACATGAATGAAATCCAACTGTTTGCACTGACGAAACCACTTGACCAACCAGTCAATCATTCAACTTCTATGGCGCCATTGCCATAATGCCCTGACAATGGAGACATTTAATCAAAGGCAGACTCGTTTTAGTATTACGCCGCTTCGTATAGAAACCGACAAACAGCACCGAATGAGACAAGACCGTTCAAAGACAACGTATGAACTGAACACGAACGCTTGCACCCGGTGCATTTAGCCTCCTTAGACCCGGTACCCTCCTTAGACGAAGCAGTCCCTCTTCTACCCCCCAAAAAAGATCTCAGGTGACGACAGAGATTCCAATGGCTGCCACATTTGGCATCATCATTCTTTCTCTCTACCGTTTATCCGCAATTTCTAAACTCTTCTCTTTCTACTTCATAGATTAGAAAGTATTCTATAATACGAATTGGTGTTTTACGTACATTGGCTGTATAGTCCTCTAATCATCTTTCTCTTTTTCTTTCTCTGTCTCTCTTTTTTTTCTTTTTCTGTCTCTGTCTATGTCTCTGCCTCTCTCTCTCTCTCTGTCTCTCTGTCTCTCTCTCTCTCTCTCTCTCTCTGTCTCTCTCTGTCTGTCTCTCTGTCTCTTTCTCTCACCCGAAATGGTCGTTGATTGTCTCCTTGTTGCATATATAAGACGACGACGGATCCAAAGTCAGACCAAAGAACCCCGGACGACGGATGGGGAGAGGGAGGGGAATCAGACGGGGGATGGGGTGGAGGGGAGCGATGCGTCCCAGCAACCGTTACGATGCAACCGCCAAATGACCAGCGTGGTCAATTATTCTGCTTCTTCTGACCACTCTCGTCCCTTTCCCTGTCTCTGGTCCCGCGGTGACAGGTCAGAATTTCAGCGGAATGAGGATGGCGGTGGAGAGGAGGAGGAGGATGAGGATGGTGTGTTGTTTGAAATTCTCCCTCTGAATGGCGTTCACAGTGTTTATCGGTCTTAGTCTTGATGTCGAAATGGCTTCTGTCTAAATGATTTTCTCGTCTCCTCCCATTTGCGTTTCTTCTGTTCTGTTGTGTCCGGTTCTTTAATGGAGCAGCGCTTCATCTGGAATATGCTTCCAGTCAACGGGTGTTGCTCTCCACAAGAGAGATGCAGACGATAGGAAGCTATTCCCGCCAAACGAAGACGACGCCGTCTGCTTTTAACGAATTTCAGACGAAACTCATCGCTCGTCGCCAATTAATGCATCCAGTCTGACGACGACGACGGTGTTAGAACGCGCGAATGCGCAGTCACGTGACAGGAAGTGCAATTCCTCTGATGAAAAGAGAGAGAGAGAGAGAGAGAGAGAGAGAGGGAGGGAGGGGGAGCGGCTTTCCTGCTAAGGCCTTTTATTAACCTTGCTTCTGTGTTGATCACGTGGTCTTTTCTACAAACCGGTTGTTGGTTGTTCGTGTAGGAAATCATGAGAAAGGAAATGAACAGACATTTGTATTCTAAGAACGATACTATTTCTCAATAAGTAATTTCTGCGCTACATGGATCAGAATTCGGAATCACGAGAATCTTACAGAATTCTCGTTTCGCACGTGACCTGACTGGCAAGCAGAGACTTTGCACTAAAAACATCTAAACCGGAAGTTCTGTCAACAGCAGCTACTGTCACGTGACGTAAGAAGCCTAAACCCTACTTAGGTGACGCTGACGCTGACGATGATCATGATAATGATGATGATGATGATGATGACGATGATGATCATCATAATGATAATGATGATGATGATGATGATGATGATGATGATGATGATCCAGTCTAATGAATGGTCTCTTGTCTAATTGATTATAATTATTACTGCTGTTTATTTAATGAGAATTGTATTATTTCTATTCTTCAGATTGCGTCGGTTAAACATGGAACGAAGGTCAGCGTCCATTTGGGAGAAAACATTTCATAGACGACGACGACGACGACGACGCACTCAGTAAACGCTTTATCTCAAAAGACGTCCTCTCTCCTCCTCCTTCTCCTCCTCTTCTTCTTCTTCTTCTTCTTCTTCTTCAAATCAGGAGACGGAAGATATTTAGTTACAAAGGATCGATCTCTTCATTAAAACAATTAATTAACTTATCGCCTTAATGTCATGCACCAATCTTCATCACACCATAACGAGAAACACACACACGCACACACATACATAATATCTGTGTGCATGAGTGTGTGTGTGAAACACTCTAGTATATCGCTCTGCCCCCAGATACTCTGTCACGTGACAGATTATGCCTCTATTATCCTCCCTTCACCCTTTTAAACCAATCGTTCTCTTCTCCTCCTCCTCCTCCTCCTCCTCCTCCTCCTCCTCCTCCTCCTCCTCCTCCTCCTCCTTCCTTCCTTCCTCTTGTCTATTTTCTCCACTTGCGCGTTTACTTTATGCCTCTTCTGTCCGTTGGTGTATGTGTTAGTTGTTCCTTTAGCTGATGTCATTGTCCCTCATTTCAACCCTTCTTCCAATGGAAGCGTCTCTAAGACATGGTCCAAGTGTTGCCCTGGAATGTTCTGTGGCTAACGGTTAATGGCGACGACGGGGGAATCTCCATTTCGTCTAAATGATCGCATTGCAATTAACCCCTTAACCGTGTATTTAACTGTAACTCAATGTAAAATGGGCGGATATATCCGGGATCTCCAGTTAAGGGGTTAATCATTTCTCAAAATGCAAAACTTTCGATGCGTCAACAGAGGCGTCATTGGCTTAGCAAACGGGGGAGGCAGAGAAGGGCTAACCGCCCCCCCCGGGGGGTCGAGGTGAGGCCCTAAAATCGGGTTTAGGTTAGGGTAGCAAAAAGTAGCAAACAAATAAGGGCAATGCCTATTAATTCCGCGTAGTCCAATTGTATGGGCTGTCCGCGCTCAAGCAGCTAACTTTAACTAAGCGAAATAAGTGACGACCTTTTCGCTTGTCAGGATTTTTCTGAATTTGAGGGCGCCACCATGACGTTTTTTTCCGGGCGCCAGACACCCCTCGCTGCGCCGCTGAGAGGCGAAGCCACAACAAACAGCACTAGCCCCCCTCCCCCACCCCGATGCTAGTACAGGTCGCTCTGTCACTCAAATCGATTTATTAGAATGGATTAAAGCACGTGCGAGAGAGAAAAGTCAAAGCATAAAACGATCAAAACAGCAGACGAGCAAATGGGAGAGTCGAGTACATTGCTCTCTCCGCCTCCCTCGATGACAGAAAACGGTCCCAGTCGATATTTCCGTCCATAGAAAGTACTTTCAGTTGAAGTCAATGGGAGACTATAAACAGGGCCGTATAGAAATGAGTGATCAGCACGGTGGCACCACATACAATATATACAATATACAATGCCAGCAACTACATACATATATATATATATGTATATACGCTTCTGAGTGACTTCAGAAGAGGCGATATAAAAATATTCTGCTGCATTACATTATTACAAGATATTATATGTCTTTCGTCGACAGACAGGCAGACAGGCATACAGACAGGCAGACAGCAGAGCAGTAGTAGCTATAGAGTATTCGGCGCCCGGAACAAGGTATCAAATTTTCACCCGTAACTGTTTAAAAACTGGTTATGACCTTTTTCATTTGTTCATCAGATTTTTGACGAAGTTGGAGGAGTAAGGTAGTGAAACTTTTTATGCTCGTCATACTGGCCACACTCTCAGCGATGGATGTCTAACTTGTTAGAACTCCCGTCGTGAATAAAATCAACCATGTTTTCTGGCGCCCCAGGACGGCGCCCGGGGCAGCTTCACCCCCCCACCCCCACCCGCCCTCCTAACTACGGTTCTGACAGACGGACAGACAGACAGACAGACAGACAGACAATAAGTCTCATTTTCACTGTCGCTATTTTAAGTAATTTACTGGCTATGGTTCGTTGCAGACGGGAATCGAATGTCGATAAAAGCACAAAACGCATCCGAATGGATGTCTCCATTTCGCTGATTGATTTAGAGAGAGAGAGAGAGAGAGAGAGAGAGAGAGAGAGAGAGAGAGAGAGAGAGAGAGAGAGAGAGAGAGAGCTGACAATGTCAGTCCTGTCATAATTCTTTTGCGGCCTCTTAAGAGGAGAAAAACTCGGAATTATAAAAGTAATCCTCCTGATAACAAAACGAATCAATTATTGAAAGCAGCAGTCGTTTCGTCTTCTTCCTCCGTCTTCGCGGAACAAAGGCAGAGAGAGGCCGTTTCTAACATGATTACATGTCTGCGATATCATCAAAGGATGATAACGACTACGACAACAACTGTGATAACATCAAATATATGCAACGCCAAAAGGCATTACACTCCACATTTACACACCATGCAGAGCGCCTATATGGAGTCCAATGATCTCCGGTGGATCAGAAGTTACGTACGACATCTAACAACGCCAACGACATCTATACGCGCTTTCAACTGAATGATGATGATGACAACGACGCAAACATGGACAAGGGTCCATTTTTTAAGAACCCACTTCAACCCAACCCATCATGATTCACACCAAACCCAAGAAAGCAATGTGTTACTTGACCCAACTCAACCCACCGTAATAGGCTACAATTCATTAGAATTTCTTAAACCATGATTTATTTTCTGACCCAACCCAAACCAACCCACCATAAACGGAAATGTCTGACCTAACTCAATCCAACCCAACCCATGGGTGGACCCAACCCATGTCCATGTCTGCGACGACAACGCCAGCGTCATTGACTGTGATAACCAGGACTACGTGACGACGACGACGACGACGACGATGACGATGATGATGATGATGATGATGGCAGCGGTGAGAGCGATGATGATGATGATGATGATGATCTCTGCTACTCACTTATCTCTCGCTCTGCAGCAGCAGCAGCAGCAGCGTCGTCGTCGTGTGGTAAGAGCGATCGGCTGTTGCCAAGGAAACAACGAGCATCCAACAGACGCTGGTTACCTCCATGCTGACTTCTGGACAAGACTTCAAAGGTCAAGGTCAAGGTTGTCAAGGTCAGAGTTCTCTTCGACGACACACCTGTGTCATTCGCCGATTATGATCTTCATCCATCTACTCCACCTGTATCATCGAACTTCTCTTCTTCTCTTGCCCCTCCATAACGTCGAAGTCAACTCCAACTCACCTGGCACCGACGATCTGTCTGACCTTTAATCCCCGAGAACTGTCATTGCCCCCAACTGACACCTGTTCCGATGTGCGGTTGACGTGCATTCGGGTACTTCCCCTTTGTCGTTTGTCCGTCGATACGTGACAGTCGCTGTTGTCTTTACCCAACCAGATCAAGTGGCCCAGCCAGATCAAGTGGCCCAGCCAGAGCAATGGCCCAGCCTCCTATCGACACATTGCGAAACGACTAGCACCATTTGACCAGCGACGGACAAAATAGCGTCTGTTGGTCACCAAAGGAATACGACGACGGCCGAATCAGCTGCTGTCTGTCTGTCTGTCTGTCTGTCTGTCTGTCTGTCTGTCCTTATTCTCGTGGATAAACGACGCGGTGACGCCGTGTGCGTGTGTGTGTGTGCGTGTGTATATGTGTTGTTTCAGTAGACGACCATTGAAACCCAGCTATGCAATGTGTCGCATAACCACAAACAGAATTAAGTCTAGATTTTTACTCTCTCTCTCTCTCTCTCTCTCTCTCTCTCTCTCTCTCTCTCTCTCTCTCTCTCTCTCCGCTCTCTCTCTTTCTCTTTCTCTTTCTCGCTGTCTGTCTCTGTCAATTAATGTCAATCATAGAGATTGTTCGTTGCATTTAATGTCGTCAATCATAATTCTTGACAGTTTCCTCTTCTTCTCCTCTCCCTCTCCCCTTAATTCCTCTGCTGTTGCCGCTGTTGTTGACGTCTGTCGGATGTTGAACGACGCGCCAAAAACGGAGCTTCCGTCCGTCTGCGTCGATCGGTCGGTCGGTGGTCGCTGTCTCCACCACGAACGCAATGCCAAGCATATGCTCTGGCCGCGCAAATACAGCCTCTGACGACGACGACGACGACGAGGAGGAAGAAGAAGAAGAAGAAGAAGAAGAAGAAGAAGAAGAAGAAGGAGGAGGAGGAGGAGGAGGAGGAGGAGGGAGGGAAACTTCCAGTCTAAGATCTACTTTTCTTTATTCATACATTACAAAAGGAACATAGCACCTGCTGTGGATTGTGGACCCGAGGATTTCATCCAATTACCGAGGTTAACGTTTAGTAGCGTTCGCTGATTGAGAAATGGCGAAATGGTTCAGATAGACTCGAGATCCGTTTTCCATTTCATCCTTAATTAATCATTTCAAGCGTTTAGTAGATTTTAGTTTTTCACGTCCTTTGAGCTATTTCGCTCGAATTCTTGAGATTCTAGTGATTCATAATGGACGGAAAACGTCAGAACAGCTGACAGCAATGTTCCCTCTAATTCCTTTTCAGTGAGCGCCAAAAGGAATAGTGTCTGAGCGGCACATTTTCAATTTTTCATGCCTCAGCACATGAATTTTTTCACAGATGTCACCCAAGACAACCAGGGCCATATTAAGGCGGGGGCTGAGGGGGCTGTAGCCCCCCCAGCCCATCATAAAAATAGGCCCATCGATTTTCGAGATAACCTTTTTTGCTTGTCAGCACGATTTGGAAGGGGATAACCTTTTTTTGCTTGTCAGAGATTTTCAGTATAGGCGACGGCCTTTTTTCTCAGCCCCCCGGCCCACTCGGACCTTAATCCGGCCCTGAAGACAACAACGAAATTCGTGTTATTTGAAACTCAACGTTATGTTTATTCAATTTACCCGCTTAATTGAGTGTTATATATTGGCATCACTTATAATACTGCAAGTCTGCACTATTAAAATGCGTGTACAGTGTTTACGGTGATGCAGTGTTGCACACTGCTATTCTTAGTTACAGTCTGGCGTAAACATGACCGTCTTTTGAATGTCGATGTTGTTCATATAGCTCTCCAGATTTCTGGCGGCGCAGTGAGTGTAGGTGATCGAATCCAGGCGAATCTGCTGATTGGCATGACGCTTCAAATAATCGATCTTTCCTGTCGTTCAATCGTTTTCCGGTAGAGAATGGGCCACCTGTAAAAGCTTCTTGGCATATTTGGCAAACAGCGTCGTCGCTACTTTCACGCCCAGTTATCATATTAACTGTTTTCTAGACGAAGTCGGCGTTTCAGCCTCTACTAACTCTCTCATCCGTTCTGGTCTAAACTCAAGCTGCACTTTTTCTTCGCAGCAAAGTCTATTCCAGTCTTACGCAGGGCTTTTTTGAGCCGGAACGAGGCGAAACGGCGTTCCGGAAAATCGGAAGACTGGTATTTTAAAAAATAGCTGTGACAAATAAAAAAGGCCATCGCCCTGAAAATGGAGTTTTTAAACTACTAAACTTCTGTGACGACTAAAAAAAGTCATCACCGAAATTTATAAATTTAGGGGCGCAAATGGAAATCTTACCCCGTTCCGGAAAATATTTGTTTACCATAAAGCCCTTGTCTTTAGCCTATCATTAGCTTTACGTTTCGACTTCAGTTATTTACAGCAAATACGCAAATGAACGAAAAATACGATAATCATCATCATCATCATCATCTTCTTCTTCTTCTTCTTCTTCATCATCTTCTTCTTCTTCTTCTTCTTCTTCTTCTTCTTCTTTGTGTGCCATGTATTGCTACGTCGGCGACCATGGATTTCCACTCTTCCCTGTTTCTGGTTTTCCTTATCAGTTCGATGTTGTTTTTAGTTCTTGTTGCTTCTCTTAGGCTGTCTGTATACTTTATATTCATTGTCTTCCTCTTGCTTTTCTCCCTCTATTTTTTCTGTTTTGACTAGATTTTCCAATCCATCCTTTCTAATTAGATGTCCGAAAATTCCAACTGCCAGAGATGTAGTACTTGGTACTTGCCTTGTACTCGAGTTGTACTGGTTTTTAGTACTTGTACTTGTACTTGTTCTTTTACTTGTACTTGTACTCGGAGTTTTAGGAATGCAAGTACTTGTACTTGTACTTGTACTCGGAGGCCAGGTACTTGTACTTGTACTTGTACTTGAAGCATTGTGTACTTTTCTCTGGCTGTACTTCAATGGTACCAGTAATGCTGTTCCTTAGGCTAATGACAAGCACATCCTCACAGATGGCCAAGTGGAACTCAACGATATTTATGATGAAGCACTGATACCATCGTATTTTGGAACAGTGAAGTTAATAGAAAAGAGTTCAACAGGCTTTAATGCAGCCATTAATTAGAGACTGTTTTTGGTCACCAATTAAACGCGTATTTAGCCAAGCTGGCTTGATCTGACCGCATAGGGTTAATATGACCGATGCAAGACTATCATCTCTATTTTTTAGTGCAACTGTGATGATATTTAGATGCTAACTAGAAAGATGCTCGCTTCGCTCGCAGTGCAGGATAATACTAAACCCAATCATTGAATTCATGCTGCTGAACAACGTTTCAATGATGCATACGCCACGTTCTGACGCTGCAACGTACGAAACGCTTCGCGGGCCGTTCGGCGTGGCCGTTCTGCGAGTTGTAAACACTATGACGCTGCAACGTACGCTTCGCGTCGCCGTTTGCTTCGCGTCGCCGTTCGCTTCGCGTCGCATTTCGCTTCGCGAAGCCTAAGATTCCAGAACGACCAATCAGAACGCTCACCCAGCCAACCAATCAGAACGCTAAGGTTGAGAACGTCACACAGCCAACCAATCAGAACGCTCAACAGCGAACCAATGAGAACGCTTGACATACAGAGCAAGGATCTTAATATTATACTAAAAAATTCTCGCTTCGCAGTGCAGGCTCGCCGTTCGAGGCAACGAATATTCCAACAAACAAATTAAACATAAACTGCTTACACAAATCGGTCTGTCCTTAAGTGCGTAAACGCGTCTTTCTAACGTTTATAACCGCTATAGGTGCTATACGAAGCTCCTATTCACCATTCGGCGCTGCACAAACATGCATTAAATTTAACTAATAATCGATGAATAATTAATTCCTTTGCAAGAAACCCGGGGATAAAATTTCAGGAATCGATAGAAACGCAAAGAATTATAAAAGGGACCTTTAAAGTTTAAAGTACTAAACGGAACATTTGAAACTCATAATGCTAATCTATAGGGCATGACGTTGACATTTGCGTCAAATTGCGGTAGATTTCCGTAGCTATGCAAAAAATCTGATAATGTTAATCTATAGGGCATGACGTTGCACATTTGCATCAAATTGCGGTAAATTTCGATGCAAAAATCTGATAATGTTAATCTATAGGGCATGACGTTGCACATTTGCGTCAAATTGAGATTTCTATATTCCGAAGGCACACAGCTACTCAACCAAAGGGATGGTTGGTTGGGAGATGGATGGGGAGAGGGGGTGGAAGAGGGATGGGGAGAGGGGTGGAGGGAAGGGTTGGGAGACGGTTGGGAGGGAAGGGGTTGGGAAGAGGGGTGGAGGAAGGGGTTGGGAGAGGGTTTGGGGGTTGGGAGGGGAGGAAGGGGGTTGGGAGAGGAGGGGATGGAAGAGGGGGGGGAGTGGAAATGGGGTGGGGAGGGGTTTGTTTGAGAGAGGGATGGGGAGAGGGAAAGGGAACGGGGGTTTGAGCTGCAATTAAGACGCTTCGAACGCTCCGTTGATTAGAAAATAATAGACAATGGTTGTCAATGGCAACAGCATCGTGCACAGCCCAGGACAGAGGTTACGCAATTCGATTGTTACAGTTTTGATTAAACAATAGACAATGGTTGTCAATGGCAACAGCCTCGTGCACAGCCCAGGACAGAGGTTACGCATTCGACTTCGCAACGTCGATTGGTGACCAATCAGAACGCTTGTAGGTAACAGACAAACTGGACAAACAGAGCAAGAATCTTAATATTATAAATAGTGTCAATTTTATTCGTGGCCGGACAAACTGTCCGAGGACAAAATGTCACGGACAAAATGTCATGTAGAAAATGTCATGGGGACAAAATGTCAGCGGAAAAAATGTCAATGTCAAAAATGTTGTACTAATACTTGGAGGCCAGGTACTTGTACTTGTACTTGTACTCGGAGGCCAGGTACTTGTACTTGTACTCGTACTCGAAGGCCAGGTACTTGTACTTGTACTTGTACTCGGAGGCCAGGTACTTGTACTTGTACTTGTACTCGGAATTTTTGGAATGCAAGTACTTGTACTTGTACTCGGAGGCCAGGTACTTGTACTTGTACTTGTACTTGAAGCATTGTGTACTTGCTACATCTCTGCCAACTGCTGCTTTCCTATGGGTTTTAACAATTTTCTTTTTATACCAAAAGCTTTTAGTACTTCCTCATTGGTTATTTTTCTATCTGTGAATTTTTTGCATACGTCTGAGAATGCACATCTCTGTAGTTTCCAGTTTCCTGTCTGTTTTTTTGTCAGCGTCCATGTTTCTGCTCCGTCGACTGTCCACGTGTAGCTTTGAAGACTCGCTGCTTTGAACAGCATCGCTGCTAAAGGCAATTAGCCGACTTTCAAGGATGCGGGCGCGGCCCAGCTGCTCCCCGACTGTGCTGCCATGGAGCGTTGCAGCCAGCCCGGATGCGTCTCGGCCCTGGTCTGTCCGTGGGCTCTGCTAGTATCTTGTGTCCGATTAAGTATTTCTAGTGATTACATATAATATTTCAGCGACAGCACGGTCTCAGAATTCTTCAAAGCTACGTGTTGACTCTTTTCTCGTGCTCTGAGCAATTATTGGTGAGGAGCCGATGAAGTCTCACTTTCTAAGAAGTCCTCTACAGAGTCTACAACCAGTGTGTGTGTGTGTGTGTGTGTGTGTGTGTGTGTACACTGTATATTGTAGAGTGTAGACTGAGAAGACGAAGGCTCTTTGAATTCAATCAAACATCGAAAGAAAATCTTACACTTGACTTCACTGCTACTACTGTATGCATGTTAAGACACACCCTAACCCCTCCCCCTCTGCCTCTCCCCTCCGTTACTTGGCTTTCACACTCAGAATCACTGCTAGTCGTCCAAAGATCCTGGAGCGAATTCGATGGGATAGGAACAGGAATGCCTTCACCACGAGAAACAGGAAGCAAGGCTGAGTACATACGGATTGGAATAGGAAATGTCTTTCCTGTTCTTAGAATTATTATATCCACTGACATCGATGCTGCAAAATAACAGTCGTCTCCTTTGGCTTTCTGTTCTCTCCATACCATTGAAACTAACAATTAAAAAGATTTCTTTTGCCTGTGTGACCATGTCCTTAAATCTGCGACAAAACTACCATTAGCATACGCGCTCTCCGCGCAGGCCTATATGCACATATATATATATATATACATACATATATACATATACATATACATATACATACATACATACTTATAGGTAACCAAGTACTCGGACCTCTTCACCCTGCTTCATGTCATCCAAAGATGATTTATGACTGGCGCTATATCAATATATTATCTGACGTTGACGGTCGTTGAGAACGAGGCTTCACTTGGAGCCTCGTTCTCGATGTTGAATATCGCAGACATTTTCACATCGGTCTCTTTCCAACTTTCGTCTTCCCTCTCCCTTGTCTCGTCCTTGTTTTGCTTCATCCCTTATCTCTCTCTCTCTCTCTCTCTCTCTCTCTCTCTTTGTCTGTCTGTCTCTGTCTGTCTGTCTTCTCTTGTCTTGTCCTCCTTCTGTCCTTTGGTCGTTGTTTTACCTAGTTAGGGACTGAAATAGAAGACGAGGTCCTGAAAGTTGCTGACCTCAGCTACACACAGGTAACTGGTGCAGAATCATTTTCATTAAATAGACCGATGACAATTTATTATGCAACATGACATTATACTTAAGCAATCGAGAGGTCCGTTCATTTGCCGTCAGTGGTCCGTGGGAATCTGTCACGCCACTGCATGACCCGTACGGGGTCAGCTTCGACGAGTAGGTCGTCCACTGACTTGACAAATAAAACAGTGGCGCGTGACATGAGTCAGATCACGTGACGACGACGATTGACGACTCGGGAGTCAGATGACGTCAGAATGGAACGCCGATCCAATTGGTTCTGAAGTTGAGCGACAGGACCTGCTGTCCAACGTATCCTCGACCCAACCCCACCCCCACCTCTCCCTCGGACCCCGCCCTTCCATCCGTCGGCCCTTGGGAGCCCACAGGGAGAGAGGCCCGATCATGACCCGTAGACATCGACTGTTCGAGATGAAGACAATGCGGCAGTCGTTAAAAAGACAAAGAGATTATATTCGCCTTTCTATTAGAAAAACTGATGGAAAATGGAGCACGCGAAGACATTTTGAATCGAAAAAATTATTATTGGCCGGAGGCTTCTGTCCTTTTCCCATTCATCGTCTATCTCCTCTTCCATCTTCTTCCTCCTCCTCCTCCTCATCTTCCTCCTCCTTTTCTCTCTAATTTGCCATCGGCTATCTTTCGATGCTTTTGCCGACGCAGATAACTTGTTAGTCAGATAAAGAAGAGACGCTGGAGAAGACGAACAAGACACGCTGAATGATGATGACGACGACGATGATGATGACGACGAAGCGCCGAGAGCCATTTTACGATTCGTTTTATACTCATCGTCTTTGCAGTCTGGAAATCTCGTTTCAACAGACAACAATGATAACATTTAAAATTGAATGGATGGGTGGGTGGAATAAGGAGTTAAATGCAGTTACCACCTTTATGGTGAAAATATCAGTTGAAGGGTCCAGAGGAATAAGGAAGTAAATGCAGTTACCCCTCTTATTGTTATTAATACTCTAACCATTGGGGGGTCGGATACAGTTACCTCCCTATTCCACCCAGCCATTCGATTATGAGCAGAATGCTATGTACAGTAAAAGAGCGAAAGAAAATTTTAATATTTCATTTAGCGTTTCACTTGCAAATTACTTAATCAGATATTAACCCCTTAACCGTGTATTTAACTGTAACTCAATGTAAAATGGACGGATATATCCAGGATCCCCAGTTAAGGGGTTAACATGTATTCCCGCAGAAAGTGATGCAACGCCTTACTTTTAAATAATTACTAATTTATGTAGACTCACAGAGACAGAGAGCGAGTGAGCGAGAGAGAGAGAGAGAGAGAGAGAGAGAGAGAGAGAGAGAGAGAGAGAGAGAGAGAGAGAGAGACAGCGACAGAGACAGAGACACAGAGACAGAGAGAGAGAGAGCAGAGAGAGAGAGAGAGAGAGAGATTGACAGAAAGACCGATAGAGAAACAAATACATAGACAGAGACAGGGAGAGAGACAGAGAGAAAGACAAAGAGACAAAGAGAGACCGACAGACAGAGAGACAGAGACAGAGATAGACATAGAGAGCAAAAGAGAGACAGAGAGACAGAGAGCGAGAGAAATAGAAAACAAATACAGAGACAGGGAGAGAGAGCAGAGAGCAGAGACAGAGAGACAGAGAGACAGAGGCATTTGATATTGAGGAGCTATATAGTTGTCTAAATGTCATTTCCAACGGAAAATGCAGAAATGCGGGATATTTTGATGAATGGCGCGATTTTAAATGAATTATGTTTTTAAAATGAAATAATTTCGCAGATAATTAAGCGAGAAGTCATTTATAACGTATATATCATTCGTCGTTCCCCACCGGAGTGTCCGCTCCGATGAGCTCTCTTTGGCACTAATTATGCACAGAAGACCAGAAGATGCGATGAATAGAGAAGCAGAAATGATGGATATTTTCATATCTAATTCCACTTAAAGTCCTTTGCAATCAATGCACGTATCAATCAAAGACGACCTCTCGGCATCCATATGCACTGATTAGGCTGCTGAGAGAGAGAGAGAGAGAGAGAGAGAGAGAGACCATCGAGTGCGATCATGAATATTTTAATTGTAGTAAATTCCACTTTCAGTAGCGCTGCAATATTTTTTAAATCCGTGAGTTCTTGTTTTAGTAAGGGACGGACCTTTAATGATGATATGATAGTATCTAAAAATTTCATTTAGTATCTAAATACTTCACTGCCTCTACTGCAATCATGTTACAGCAGTTAGTCGGGCGCTTGAAGCTCGAAGAATTGAAGACAGATTGTTTTGAGTGAGTGAGTGAGAGAGAGAGAGAGAGAGAGAGAGAGAGAGAGAGAGAGAAAGAGATGTTGTTACTGGTTGATAACAGTGCTGCCTCCAGCGAACGAAGAAGGCGTTTGGAACAATAGTCTTAAGCTTTCCTTCCATCTTCCTCTCCAGTGGCGGCTCCACCGGGAGGCCAGGGGGGCCCGTGCCCCCTGTTGAGTACCTGCCCCCCAGTGCCCCCCGTTGGGACCCTATACTTAATGCTACATACATTAAACAACAAATGGTTGGCCCCCATGATTAGAAGTTGTCACCCCAACGGCCCCCCACTTGCCAAATCCTAGAGCCGCCACTGTTCCTCTCTACTAGTGTTCCTCTCAGTCGGTCGTTTTTTTTCTCAGAATATACGACCTGTATATGCATTTCTTTTGTCTAGTACGAACTGTGCACACCTGGATTTTCTTTTCTTCTTTTCATTGATAATCTTTTCCGCTTACATGTCGATTGGTTAAGTGTAGAGATTTCCTAAGAGGAGGGTTCTGACTCAATGCGCCATCCTGCGCTTCTTTCTCCCAGCGCTCTGTGACGATTCCAATCGTCTCTCGGGTGCCTTTGTCTTCCAAGACTCCTTGCTGCTCTTTGCTCGTCTACCTATCGCTGCTCGTGACTCCGCTTCTGCTCGTTTCGTGAGCATCTTCAGAAGCATCTCTCGAATGCAAAAGATAATTTCAAAAGGCGTCTCCTTGTACGTGCACACAAGACCTTTTCCTGGTGACGACGACGACGACGATGTGCGTGCTTCTTGCTTCAAAAGGCAAATCAAATCAAACGAACAAAAATGCCAAAATAAATCATCTCACTTCAAAATGTTACCTTCTATGCATCTTCATAATAAGCTGGCGAAATGACAATCATGATACATATAAATAGAAACACACACACACACACACACACACACATATATATATATATATATATATATATATATATATATATATTTTTCAGAGCTTTTGTTATTACCATCAGAAATGATTTCCTCTTCGTGGTAAGCTTGGCAATTTCGGAAAAATTCTCAATATGTTCTACTTATCGTTAGGATTTGAGTGGGTAGAATAGAGTTCAAAGAACTACTGCAGTGGTTTTCACACAGACTTACTTACTTGGCCTCCTAAACCACTTTAAATCACATCATTATACTATAGAGAACCTAAACCCCGTTGACTGTACAAGGCGCTCATCCTCTGAGGTCGGGTGCAGTTGCCTATAGTGGCTGACTCATAAATGATCATAATTTCACGAGACAGGCAGGGCAGATAATCGCAGACTGAACAAAAATCTCACCTTCTTCACCTGGCCTATCCATCTTAGACTGTCGTCTGATTGGTCTGATGCTAGCCTGGATTTGACCTGTAAACTGTTGAACTTTACTTTTAAAATGATCTTGGAATTTAAGAATTTCTAAGAGTTAAGCTTAAGCTGAGTTCCGAAGCGGCTTTTGCGAAAACTTCACAATTCAGATTTTAAAAGGAGATATGTTGAGATTCCAGTGAATGACATACTGCACTGGGCCGCTCACAAAGTACGTCACGCTATTTTGGCCATTTTTGACCTCTCCCCCTCTGTCACAAAACTGTCACAAATCTCGAACCCCCTTAAGGCGTCGTCCATAAATTACGTCACGCAGGTTTTCTAATTAATACATTTGAATTTTTCGTTCAATTTTCTGCAGCAAAACAGAGATATTCAACTTCCGACGCAATAATAACGAATATATTTGGAACCTAAAATTTAATGCATCTCGGACAAAAAAGTGTTAATGAGCAATTAGAAACGTCCTCTACTGTTCCTCCTATCAGGTATTTTTAAGGTTTTATTATCACTGAAAGTGTGATGTCACTCTGGTCCTTACTCCCTTCCTCTGTCACAAACTGTCACACTTTCTTAGACACTTCCCCTTGGGCATGACGTACTTTATGAACGGCCCCTACTCTATTATAGCAACTGTTTTGTTAAACCTCTGATAGCGCTTGAAGCAAATGGATCACAGATTCTGTGATCATTTCAATGGCGTTCTCTTAAATAGCGGTTCTTTAAAAAGACACCTGTATTCAGAGAAGAGGAGCGGAGAAGAGATAGGCATAGAGAGAGAGAGAGAGAGAGAGAGAGAGAGAGAGAGAGAGAGAGAGAGAGAGAGAGAGAGAGAGAGAGAGAGAGAGACACGATTGCCTTGTTTTTGAACGAGGTCATAATAGAGTTCTCAGAAGTGTAATAATCTTCAGACGCCTACTCGCCAGGAGACCCAAGAATAGCTCGGATAAAGAGTCTAAAAGAAGCGGAGGTCACGTGTTACTATTACAGCGCGATGACTAATGTCTTCTTCTTCTTCGTGGAAACTGCGACGCCGTGGCGCCGTCTGGCGTCGATTGCGACAGACAACGATCGGCCACTGGCGCTGATGATGATGATGATGATGATGATGATGATGATGATGATGATGATGATGACGACGATTCCATAAATGGATGCCGCAAATTACTGCGAGCGACCACCACCACCACCACCGCCATCATCATCATCATCATCATCATCATCATCATCATCATCATCATCATCATCATCATCATCATCATCATCATCATCATCATCATCATCATCATCATCATCATCATCATCATCATCATCATCATCATCATCATCATCATCATCATCATCATCATCATCATCATCATCATCATCATCATCATCATCATCATCATCATCATCATCATCATCATCATCATCATCATCATTATTATTATTATTATTATTATTATTATTATTATCATTATCATCATCATCATTTCCTATCTTTTTCCTGGCCTGATATCTTGTTGAATTGTTTGTTGTAGATTATCTTTGGTGTTTCTTTGTATGTGACCGACATCAGTCAATTTTCGTCTTTGTCAGATATGATAGAATTGGTCTTGGCTTTTTTTATAACTTCTTCGTTGTCCTGAGAGAAAATATTTGAAAGGTATCCAGTGGCGTAGCGAGGCAAAGTGCCGCCCGGGGCGAGAAAAAAAGTGCCGCCTTCAAAATTTCCTGGAAAAAACCTTACCAATCAAGTTTTAAAAAGTCTAACAAGCAAAAAAAAACTAATAATTATAAACTTTTTAGGAAATCTCGAAAATGCCGCCCCTAGGGAAAGTACCGCCTGGGGCGCTTCGCCCCCTCTGCCCCCTCGCTACGCCACTGCAGGCACCTAGTCTTTGTCTGATCTTCTTTTTGATGGTCCAGCTTTCATATGTTGCTACACCCCAAACCATACATTCCATTAGTCTTCGTTTTCCAAGCTGATGTCGCTAGCTTTCCATACGATTTTTAATCTCCTCGTTACTTCTCTGCCTTTTCCTAATCGTCAGTTTATCTCTTCTTCTTCAAGTTCTCCATCACTGCTGACTACTGCTCCTTGATACGTGAATAAGTTGTCTACCTTTTCGAGATTCTTTTCATTGCCAGTAATCTTTATTTTCTCTCATGATTTTCGTTTGATCCTCATTAAGGTATACGCCGTATTTCCTGCTTTCAGTTCTATTCTATCAACCATTTCCTGACATTCCTTTTTTGATGTTGCTAGTCAGTGGCGTAGCCACGGGGGGGTTGGGGGTTAAACTCCTCCCTTTGGACGGCGAAAAAAATTTAATGTATTCCCATGCAATTTTTATTTTTTGAGGCGATTTTTGGCAATTTTTTGGGTGAAACCCCTCTTGGCGGCTATTGACAAATTTTTTTTCAAACCTTCCCCCTTCCGGAAAGCCTGGCTACGCCACTGTTGCTAGAAGGATTGTTTTCTGCTATAGATCATGCAATCACAGAAAATTTTCACTTTTTGCCTTTTTCTCGTCCCCCGCGACAGGAGAAAGGTTGAAGGGGTCGCATGCCACATTCGTGTTCATGAGAATTAAAGAATTAAAAAATCTACAATGGAGTAATTCGTATTTTTTCTCAGAGGATGAGTTTTTTGTTGCACAAAATTGCTTTTCGGATATTGTCTTTAAAATTACTTTTCAGATTGCTGCTGCTGCTGCTGCTGCTGCTACTGAGGTTGCGTCATTATTAATGGAGACTGCGTCTTTGAAAATGGGCGTCGCCCCCATAAATGCGTTCGAATCGTCCCATGTTCGAAATATACGCCTGGAGCGCTACTTCTGGACCGGCTGAATTTCTCTGTCTCCAAATTCTACAGCACCAGACTCCAACAGAAAGGCTTTAATCATACTATGCACTGTTCTACATACATACATGCATACATGCACAGTTGCACACACACACATATTATATATACATATATAAAACAACATATGTATATGTATAATTGTATATTTAGGTCTACATATCATACATACGTACAAACGTGCGTAATATGGTCCAAATCTTCTCACCTCATTATCACTCTGCTTTTTCCCTCTGGAATTCATTCCCGCGTCAAGGATTCCGCCTAAGAGATCCGTTGCCAATGGTTACAAAGCACTGGTGCGCCAAAGAGAAGGGAAAAGGGGAACGAACCCACGAAGTCACCGAGGAAGTCGATTAGTGCACATTATTTTAAGGACGCCGTGAATCTGCGAATAATATTTTACACAATTATCCGCCAATTTTTACACACTTTTTCCTCTTTCCTCTTATTATTCACCACCACCACCACCACCACCACCATCGTCGTCGTCGTAATCGTCATCATCATAATAACCGCCATCATAACTGGCACCTTCTCCTCTTCCTTCTTTGATCGAATTTCGAGCGGTGCACTTGGCCGGGTTCGAATGAGGCGGTTTAATTAAATCTAATTCTAGAAATGCAACATGAAAGCGCAGAGTTCCGATTTCATTGACGAGGAATAACGGAACCTGTTCTATGAACATCTGATTGGATTTCTGTCGTTTTCTGCTTCAAGTGGGTCGAGTGTCGTGACCGCCAATTTAATCTCGATCAGTGAGTGTGTCCAATCGAAATACTACAAATCCCAAATGCAGGTCTTATTGATTTCAACAGCCGTTCACATCAGTGCAGAAAGATCAAATGCCTTGCAACATTGAGCAACCCGGGACATGACTAGCAACACCAGATGGCTGGATGGCAGATTGCGTATAGCTTAATTTAAGGCAAGTTGGTTCTAGCAAAAGTCCTCCTGCTCAGTAAACAGTCGAGTACTTCGGGTACTTCGGTCCTCTTGATCGAGAGAGAGAGAGAGAGAGAGAGAGAGAGAGAGAGAAATTAAAGAAACGCCGATGTGAAGAAACTAAACGGCGCTTCATGTCTCTCGGGCTCATTAGGGGCTTTACGATCTGAATATAATGCGCTAAATAAATTATAAATGAATGTTTTCA
This sequence comes from Metaphire vulgaris, assembly GCA_018105865.1. Lineage (NCBI taxonomy): Eukaryota > Metazoa > Annelida > Clitellata > Crassiclitellata > Megascolecidae > Metaphire > Metaphire vulgaris. Next base: position 15,447,738 of record CM030850.1, on the reverse strand, counting down.
TGTAAAATGCGCATAATGAAACAAAAGAGTGTTGGAATTGCATTTACTGAACACGAGAGCGAGAGAGAGACAGAGAGACAAAGAGACAGAGACAGACAGACAGACAGAGACAGAGAACGATAGACTTTGGTATTGCTATTTCTCAGTGGTTTAAGCGAAACCATCGAATCAATAATAATCTCTCTCTCTCTCTCCAGTGACCTTAACTCCAGCGATGGACACTGGAAAGTGACCTTAACTCCAGCGATGGACTTCTTTTTCTTATTTTCTTCTTCTTCTTCTTCTTCTTCTTCTTCTTCTTCTTATTATTATTATTATTATTATTATTATTATTATTATTATTATTATTATTTATTAAAAGTTAAGATTTATGTGGTAACTTCCAATTATACATTACATTGTTATTTATTTATTTATTTATTTATTTATTTCAAGACAATTTCTATATGCACTATTTAATTATTATTAACCTAAACTAAAAAGGTTCTTTAAAAGGAACAGTCCAGCAGATTGGCCTCAGTCACTGCGGTCGGCAAGGCATTCCAAAGCAATGGGTTCCCGCGGAGAAGGACCTGTCTCCGAACTTCGGAGTCTGTGACGGAACGGAACATTGGCCGGAGAGAAGTGCATTGCGTTCGACGTTGATCTTAGGACCAGTTAACAACATGAGACATGTAGCTGATCTGGAAAAACCATGTCTTCAGGTGCTTCTTGAACGTATCGAGTGATGACAAGTTTTGTATAGTCGAAGGCAGACCATTCCAGGTCTTCGCGGCAGTAACTGGGAAGGTACGATCACCTACCGAGGTGAGTGAGGCGTGTACAGAGGGACGTGTAGCGTCTTAGTAGAGGCCGATCTTCTTTTGGCAAATTCAACAGAAAAAATCTATTGTTAGATATCGCAATTCAGCTTATACATTGAAATATAGCGGGAAACAGAAGAACAGTCCACGATGAATGTATGACGCAGCGCCATGACTCAGAGGTCTCGTGAAGGCAAGTTAACATTGAAACCTATTGTCAATGAAAGATCTGCTGTATTGCAAGTGAACTAAGAGCGTTAGGCCCACACTTCGCCCGATGGAAATGTTAATGAATAAATGCAGACTTCGCTGGATATTTGTCCTTTTGTCTGACTCTCTGGCAGGGTTATTTCCAGTGATGTCAATTGGTCTTGGTCTTGGCCTATTCTGAGGCTGCCTCCCTCCCTTATTTCGAAGCCTTAGCCTCTGGCCTGTGGCCTTGAGGTCTAATGTCTTGGTCTTGGTCTTGGCCTGTTGGGGATTAAAATGCCTCTGCCTCTGGCCTTGGTCTTGTCCTCGGATTACGTTGATCAGCACAAGGCACTGATCTTAACAGTCTATGGTTTGTCGTCACAACATTCATATACTGTATTAATACAACCATGTAAATTTCTGACTTTCTGAGACTGCATCTCACAGTCATAACAGCTGCAGGCTGCAAAATAGCGTTGTATAAATCGTATCTTCGGGATATCCCTGTTAGAATAATCTATGGTCCGCCATTGCTTCAAACGGAAGTTGCGTTCCTTGTACCGCGCAATCAATTTAATATAGTTGTTAATAAGTAATTTTCAATATCTACTAGTCATTGTAGCTAACTCATTAGATTGTTCCAATGCATCATAGTTCAATTCCGTCAGTAATTAAATATACATTTGACGAGTATGACGTTAAGGAACACACTGGTAGACACACTGCCTGGTGTAACTATGTCGAGCGTCAATCAAAATGGAAGATTGGAACAACATCAGGATTTACAAGTTAGTTAGGTTTTGTAATGACCACCGATCCTCATTATGTACAGGGCGCGATTTGTAGGGAAGGAGGAATTTTCCTCACTGCCCAACTACATCCCTCCTTTTAAACATCCCCCACTGCTACATTTCCCCAACAACTACATCGCCCCAACATTGTTTTGATCAGATCGGACAGGACTGCTCCAGGTCACAAATCGCACCCTGATTATGTAGCCCTTAAAATAGTGTTAGTTAACTGCAAAGCCGTGGGTTTCTGTCTAAACCGGTACTTGTGCAAAAAATTCCAAAAATGATTATAAATAGTGGTTCTCACACAGTGCAGTCCTTACTAAATCACTTTAAACCTTGTTATATTATATTATATATTATTATAAATCTAACTTTTCCTTCCTAAGTATTTGACTATTGCTCACCAGTTCAATAGTATACCATTAGATTTTATAATTGATGAATTCTTCAATTGCTTTAGACTGTTTTTACGGCTAGTAGTTTATATGTTTCGTAGGCACTTGAAGGCTAAACATAATGAACGCTACATTTTTGCTGAGAGGAATTTCATGAGCTTGAGGCCACTGTTTTCTAGGCTTCTTTGTGTGCCTGCATCTTCGGCCCCCATTGAAAGAGTATTTTCACAAGGAGGAATTATAATGAGACCGCATCGAGCCAGGCTTGGGAATGAGCTGCTTGAAACGTTGATGTTCTTGCGCTGCAATGGCAAATGAGTTAAATGAGCAGTTTTTGTTTAAATAATGATGACATCTTTATTATTATAGATGCAAGTGACTGAAAAACCAAAAACTGATTGCAGAATGAAGATCATAATAACTAAAATGTTGAATGCATTATTACACATTTACAAAACAACAAGATTGGCTAGTTTATTATTAGGCTGTGGTGTTAGCTCTTTCACTTAGTACAATAGTGTAACAATTGTCAGCGCTACTGTAGTGTACATATATCATATTTATATTACATTACGAGTGTGACCCTGCCGATAGCTAAAATGGATCAAAGCCTTGGCCTTGGCCTTGGCCTTGAATGAAATGCCTTGGCCTTGGCCTCGGTCTCGTCGGTCACTGCCTTGGTCTTGGCCTTGGCCTTGGGGCTCAGAGTCTTGGTCTTGGCCTTGGTCTTGAGGGTTAGTGTCTTGGCCTTGGCCTTGGCCTTGTACTGGACTGCCTTGGTCACATCACTGGTTATTTCTAGGATTATCAATTGGGGGGGGGGTGTTGAAATATTCTGGAGGTCCCCTCCCTCCTCTTATGGCGAGCGATAGCATCTTAGCTGCGTCATAATTATGGAGTGTTGCTCTCAGATTAGGGTTGTTGGGGGTGGGGTGGTGTAAAAATATCTCTGCTCTCTGCGGCCCTTGGTCTCCATCCTCGGATTACGCTGATCAGCTTTCGGATAAGATCTTAACAGTCTATGGATGTGAGAGCATTCATAAATTGTATTAATACAGGATGTAAATTTATGACTTTCTAGATGCATCCCTATAATCCAGTTGAGCGCCAAAATAGCGTTGTATAAATCCTCTTCGGTCTATCGTCTGTTGTCCCAATGGCGCTATATGAATTCAAACGAATTACGCTGTTTGTCCGCGCATACATAGATATATTGTCATGTAACAGTTTTGAATGGTTGAGTCATTGCAGACAACATCATTAGATTTAGTCTCGAACGCATCATAGCATGCAATACATCAACGAATACGAACAATGATAAGCATTACACTGTATAGAGGTTTACTAAATTAACCCCTTAACTGAGCAACTATTTGTAACTCAATGTAAAATGGACGAGTGTTACTCGGGGCACCCAGTTAAGGGGTTAAGCGGTTAATAGAAATATGATCCAATGGAGAGGTATTGACACGAACCCTCCTCCTCCTCCTCTTACTCGCCTGTGTTCAGGGCCGTTTTAAATTCTGCCCAACCACAACGAGAGATTCGTGAAGTGGATTATCTGAAAGAAGGAGTGTTAACATTGTTTTGGGATCAGATCGGACAGGATTTGATATAGACGAAGGGACTGACCAGTGGTTGGGCAGAATTTTACTGGTTATTCGGGCTAAAGGCAGGGGCGTCTTTAGCCAGTGCGGGGCCCCGGCACCTGGCGGCCTGCGGGGCCCTAAATGTGAAGATCAATGTTGACAAGCCAAAAAGGTCATCTCCAACGTTTTGGAATGTTGACAAGCAAAAAAAGAAAAGGTAATCCTACGTAAAAAAGTAGTTTGCGCTCGGCGCGGGGCCCCTAAGATGCGCGGGGCATCGGACAATGTGCCCGAATTTTTACATGTAAATTATTATTACTATTATTATTATTATTATTCGGACAATTTATATAGCGCCGTACGCATGGCGTCTACCAAAGTCCAAGGCGCTGTACATATTTAACATTCATAAGAAGTCGCAAATAGATGTGTCTTCAAGTTCTTCGCGAATTGATCGTAGGAGTTCGACGAGGTTACAGTGTCCGGTAGAGCGTTCCACAGCCGCGGATTTCCCCTACAACCGAACGCTCGCCAAACTTTGGCGTCTTCGCAGGAGGTCACGGTGGAAGGTAAAGACGCCCCTGACTAAAGAGGGACACATTGAACATCGTTTGGACTAAGACTACCTTCCGTAGTCTGTAGCAAACTTTGTTTTAAGCGATTACGTGACGCATCGTATGTTAATGTTGTAATGACGTCAATAATTTCGGGTCTACCTGTTTGTTACTGTTTATTTTCGTCATGTGTTAGAGCAATGTTAATTACGTTATATTTTTAGAATTCTCGAATTCTCGACTTCTCAACTTTCGTATTGTTATTTCCTTCGTACCTTGAATATCAAGAAAGTTACATCGCTTCAAAATCGACCGGGATTTATTGGCACACCCTGTACATAGATTATAATATATACCTTAAGACAAAAGTTCATCCCTCGATCGATTTAACAACCATTCCACGTGATATCCGACAGGACTTTCATTTTGTTGATGCCAACCGTTCTCGTGCAGTCATTAGCGCCAGTGTTTGGAATGAACTGGCTGGCAGGTGCCCTATTTCGAGCGCTGCATGTGGAACAAAACTGAGACAACCACTATTGATTATTCTAGCAGCAGGATTTGAAGCAACGAAGATGGAGATAAACGAAAATGTGACTGTCCAATATAGGGCATCCATTGGCTTCTGTCACAGCAGGCAAATTACTTATACTGTACATTGTCTATGTTGTCTATAAAACCCGTTGTACAATGAACGCGTATAGTATAAAATATTCATGAGAACTGAAATGTAATACACCTGTACGTGTGCTGTTTTTTGTACAAACTCTAAGACAACAGCTGCAGTGAACAGACGGAGGTTGGATAGAGTGACAGCGGTTGGTTTGTAAAATCTCCTTTTAAAGCCCGGCTATTAGAATCTGATGATCGATGCAGTCGACCGCAGCAGACACATCCAATAGCAGCATCGTTGTAACTTCTCCATGCATGTCTGCTGCATCAGAGATTTCCGAGAGAGTATATGAAGCAGTGTGGTTTCGGTCGAATGACAATCACAGTAAGCAGACTGCATCTTTGGAAAAAGTTCATGTTGTGATAGGTGAGAGTGAATTCTGTTTGCAACAAGTTTTTCAATGGTTTTAGAGATAAATGAAAGATTTGATATGCGGCGCTCAATTCTGTGGTTAGCTTCGCTTTACCTTTTGTCGTCTCCATTTGCTTTCCATCGAAATGTTCTTATCGTCTCACTGATCTTGTCACTGATTTACTTTTGAAGCAATCCTCTGCTGGATTTTTACAGTTACATGAGAAATGTGATATTGAATGAATTTGAATCCTGTGATGAAAATTGACAAGAACTTCATCTTGGTTGCTATGATTCTCACAGCAACGTCACCACCACCACCACCACCACCACCACCATCATCATCACCCTCATCATCACCACCACCATCACCACCATCGTCATCATTATCATCACCATCATCATCATCACCACCATCATAATCATAATCATCACCATCATCATCATCATTATCATCATCGTCATCATCACCATCATCATCATCAAGAAAGTTACATCATCAACAACGTCACCTTCATCATCGTCATCATCATTATCATCATCACCATCATCAACATAATCATCATCACCATCGTCATCGTCATCATCATCGCCATCGTCATCATCATCATCATCATTATCATCACAACCATCATCATCAGCTTCCCCATCATCATCATCATCATCAACGTCACCTTCATCATCGTCATCATCGTCATCCATCATCATCATAATCATCATCACCATCGTCATCATCATCATCATCATCATCATCGTGATAATCATCATCATCTCTTTTCCATCGACCAGTCAGACTGAGCCTGATGTTCTGCTGCATGGGACAGATGCATGGGCTGTGACCCGTCGCTGTGTACGTGCGTTTTTGAAGACGCCTTTTGGAGTCGGATCGTAAGCCATCGTTGCTCTGCTGTGGGATTTGGTCGCTGTGTTATTCTCTCGCCGCCACTCGACTCCGCACTTGGATCGGGATCTTAGGGAGCGGGTCACGTGACCAGCCGTCGTCTGTTCAGCCTTAACCGTGTTCCGTCGACGGTCGAGACGGAGCGAAGCAGACGAAAGGGAAAAAAATCCGAGGGAATTTATGTGGCGCTTCGATTGTCCACTCGGTCGACTCTAAACCTCTAATCATTTCGTCTCATTTAAAGTCTCAACGGTCGAGAAAGTGCGCTGCGCTGGGAAGCGCTGTTTTTCATTACTCTCTAAGAGTCAGTTCAGTCGGTCTATTCGATATTTAGATAGAAAGATTATTATTATTATTATTATTATTATTATTATTATTATTATTATTATTATTATTATTATTATTATTATTATTATTATTATTAAACAAGCCGACTTATATAGCGCAGTAAAATGAATAAAGTTCAAAATCAAAAGCGCTTTACAGTCCAAATGATTGTTTTAAAAAGAATGTTTTGAGTTTCCACAGGAACCGTTCAGTGTCAGTCTCTGTGGTAATACAGACGACGCAGCATAATTCACTTCTGAAAAGTTACTTTGACTGAAACTGTTGAGTTGAAAATCAAGAATCGGAGACATTTCTATCTCAGAAGATTTTCAGTTCGTAAACAGTTTAATCAGGAATTTCAACCGACAGTTTATGTGCACAGTTCGAAGTTTAAAACCGATCAGGATTCGATCTGTGCTGGAACCGAACTGGCTGCAAGCGACATTAGTCCTTGGATTGTTTAGTTATTTTAGCACACACCGGATAGGACACAGCTGCAGCTTTACGAAAGGAGACCTCGAAACTATAGCTGACATAGGATCATATTATAGGAACACCGTCCAACAGGTCGTCTAACTCTGTGACGAGAAATGGCAGACGAGACGACGACGCGGTGGACGGAAGCAGCCAGGCAGACGACAGAGGAGGAGGCGCAGGAGAAGGAGGAGGAGGAGGAGCGAGATGGCGGGAATTCCTCCTACTACTTCTTATCGTCTGCTTCTTCTTCTTCCTCTTCGTTGTCGTCGTCTGCCTTCGATGACGACGACGTCTACGCCTACGACTACGCTGAGTCGACGGGCAGTCTTCCGGTGGCGGAGTTCGTGTCCGTGACCTTGGTCTACGGTCTGACCTTCATCCTCGGCGCAGCGGGAAACACCCTCGTCATCGTCTGCATCGCCAGATTCCGTCGGATGCAGAACGTCACGAACATCTTCCTCGTCAGCCTCGCATCAGCCGACCTTCTGCTCGTCTTCGCCTGCGTCCCCATCAAGGTCAGTGACGACGACGACGACGACGACGACGACGATGATGATGATCACGTGACTACTGCGACGGACGCGACGAGAATGACGCCTATGAGAGGCTAGAATGTTGCAATGGTCGATTTCCTTTTTAAAAAAGCAGTGGGGTCTTATTAATCAGGGATACGGACGACTCGCCCCCACCCCACAAATTCAACCCCAGGTACAACTCGACAAATTCCCCAGTACCGAATTTAAAGAGAATACAATGACCCGGTTAGAAATGTACCCCCAGGTATAACTCGCCCCAGACAATTTCTTAACTCGTCCCCGAAAATGCTGTCTAAAGAGAATATATGTACGTCAACATATTAAAGACAATGTACGGCAAATGTAAAACTAATGCAATCCAAAGAACGAAAACTAGATATGGTTAACAAATAAAGTAAATGCACGAAAAATGTAAAAGTAATGAACGGATGTCAACATTTAAAGCAAAATGAGCGGGTGATGGTTAAAGAGCAAAATTATAAGCAATCCTTAATTATGTAGTCTTTCAGAGTGCGATTTGGAAAATCCTCATAACGAGACGCTTAACTCAGGCAGCAATCGCAGCTATCCTCATTTGTTAGCGATCTGGCGAATCGGGGGCGAATTGCTGGAGGCGAATTTTCCGCAAAACCTTTTCATCCAGGGGGCGAATTTGTCGGGGACGAGTTACTGGGGGGGGCGAGTTTTCCGGGGGCGAGTTGCTGGGAGAGATTTTTCCGTAAACCGATTAATCATGCCCAAAAATTTTTCTAAATTCCGTGGGGGACGATCGGCCAAGCCAGAAATGTTCGATATCCACGAAGGCAATAAGGCCGCAACCAGTTGGGAAAGGGGTTGAGGTGAGTGGGGGGGGATAACCGCCCCATCACCACTCGCAAACAAGAATACATTGTCTATTAACTCTCACTCGTTAGAATTAAACAGGCTTTTAGCGGCGTCTTCTTCTTTCACAGTTCTTCTTTCAACAGCTTTAGATCTAAAACTCTGTCTAGAGTTTTTAGGAACGAAGTGCAAAGAAGAAGAAGAAGAAGGATCGAATCTCCGATAGTTTGTAGGTCAACAGTTTGAATCAGATTCATTCTTATCCTCCTCCTCCTCCTCCTCCTCCTCCTCCTCCTCTGACTATGATACGGTGCTTATATAGCTATCTATACGATCCCAAATGTTTGCGTTGAATTTGCTATTGTGATGCTATAGAAGTCGAAGTCACTCGAATGGCACTAAGCGCTTAATGGGATTGAAAGCGCTGAGTGCGGTTTCAGTGCGAAATGCTTCAGCGCTTAAAAGGATTACAAATAAAGTCAATATGAAATGAAGAGAAATCCCTTAAAGGAACGTTAGAATTGATTCTGTCTTCCTCCAATTATTGGTCTTTATTCGTCTCTCTTTCTCTTTCCCATTACAACGACTAAATGCCTCTGGCAATTACTTCTTCTCTTGTCTTTTCCCATTCATATTTCTATTGACCTTAAAATGTTATTTATCAGTGGTTTCTTCATGTCTTCTAAGGGCTTTTAACGCTTATGGCCTTTGGCCACCACATTTACGAGACTGCTGTCTCTGGGAACTAAGTTCAGTTTTCATATTTAACTCATTATATGAGCACGGGTTGTTGCGAAGTCAAATAGCACAAATAATAATAATAATAATAATAATAATAATAATAATAATAATCATAATAAATGTAAAAATGTAAGCAGGTGGTGGTGGTAGTGGTGGTAGTGGTGGCAGTGGTGGTGGTGGTGGTGGTGGCAGTAGCAGGTGCAGGCAGCAGTGCAGCAGTGGCAGTGGCAGTGGTGGTGCAGTGGCAGTGGCAGCAGTGGCAGTGGCAGCAGCAGCAGCAGCAGCAGGTGCAGGTGGTGGTGGTGCAGCAGCAGCAGCAGCAGCAGTGGTGGTGGCAGCAGCAGCAGTGGTGGCAGCAGCAGTAGTAGTAGTGGTGGTAGCAGCAGTAGTAGTAGTAGCAGTAGTAGTAGTAGTAGTAGCAGTAGTAGTAGTAGTAGTAGTAGTAGTAGTAGTAGTAGTAGTTAGTAAGTAGTAGTAGAATTAGAACGCTCTCAAGAGAACCACACGGAGATTGGAAAATCAGGAACTCTGAGTTTTCAGTCGATGCGCTACAAAAAGGCTTCGTCAGCACATTCTGAGAACGAGTGGAAACAACGACAAGAGAAAATCCTGGCAGGAGAACCTGTTACCTGGCGCTTTGAAGTTGACTTGCCTCTCTGCCTCGTGTCTCACGACATTCGGCTTCTGGTCAAAAGACACGTGTTCTGTCTTCATCCGCACTGACATTTATGCAAATCGCCACTTCATGACGCAAAACAAGAGCTCTGACTTCTGATTTACATGACACTTAGAATGACATGAAGCCTGCTTCTCCTCTTCCTCTCCTCTTCTTCTTCCTCTTCCTCTCCTCTTCCTCTCCTCGTCCTCATCCTCTCCTCTTCCTTTTCCGCTTGCTTTTCTTCTCTGTCCTGTAATTTGTTTGTAAGAAGCAGAGCAACAGTGCTTCTCTGCGCTCTCGTTTACAATAAAATGATATTTCATTCACATAACACTATAACGACTTATGAACTGATGGCGCCAAAGAATCTTAATATACGACGGAAGCTCAGACTAAAATGCTTCCTCACCCCCTCTCTCTCTGTCTCTCTCTGTCTCTCTCTGTCTCTCTCTCTCTCTCTCTCTCTCTCTCTGTCTCTCTCTCTGTCTCTCTCTGTCTCTGTCTCTCTCTCTCTCTCTCTCTCTCTCTCTCTCTCTCTCTCTCTCTCTCTCTCTCTCTCTCTCTGTCCTTCCAGCATTTAGTAGACAATTATTTTCTCAAATATATATTTCGTTATAATAGTGTTTGCTGAATAGCCTTCCTTACTATTTTATGATAGTCGCCTGATGAAACTGAGCGCGATGCTCTGGGACTGTGAGAGCTTTCTCGTGGGGAGGGAGGGAGGGGGCAGTCAGTCGGATCCTACTCAGACAGTCGGAAGTTGGCACCTGGGTTACTTTCTCCTGTCCCATTATAATAAGTATAGGCCTAATAAGTGTTTCGTCGATGGATATTGTGAACAGCGACAGACAGGAAATGAACGCTCGCTTCAAAGACAACGTCAGCGAAGAGCTTTCATTGAATTCTGCTGAGCTCTTGAAATTACAGCGACCTCTTTATAAGCAGCTCACCTTCTTCCTTTTCCGTTTCATCATCATCTTCTTCTTCTTCTTCTTCTTCTTCTTCTTCTTGCTTTTCTTAATCTAATTCTTCTTCCTGTTCCTTTCTTCTGTACGTTTCCTGAATAAAGTCGGTCCTTTTGTAGCGTTGTATTCGACTCTGAACTGCAGCAATCGAATACAGTTCTAACACATGTTTAAAGCTAAGACTATTTTAGCGATCAGTAGAGGTGAGAAACAACGGCGCCAAACAGGTGGCCTCAAAAGCTCGGACCACGTGACTCCGGGAGGAAAGGTGATGAAAAAAACACTGACGTTATTTAGCGGCTTCGTCCGCGAAAATTAAAATCTATTCATCGTCTTTGTCACAAAACCAAAGAAATCTCTTTTCAAAGAAAGACATATAGTAGAGAATTTGGAAAGATTTCAACTGAGATCAAAGTAGTTCAGAGCAGAAATGCTCCTTGTTTATAGTCAGCTTAATTATCTTTAGTCTTCATCTGTTGCTGAGCATCAGAGGTTCTCTAAAGTAAAGGTAAAGGTAAGTCCCGCACTCGAGTTCAAGCGTTGAGGTCCGGGGCTTATCTCCAGTCTAAACAATCAGCAACGCAGTTGGTATCAGCCATTAATCTGGTGTAGGTTGCCATCACTTTCCCCAGACCCACGTTTTACCTCGCAGCTTAACGCTACTACTCATTTTTAACACCGCCATCTAACGAGCAAGGCTGAATTGACCTTAGGACTCCATCCGGATTCGATCCCTTGTTACCTCTCTGCCATCTCCCCGTTCCAGGAGTTCTTTTAGCTGGAGCTATTTCCAAAAACACTCACTGATGATTAAAATTGAGCACAAACAGATCTTGACCTGAAAAAAACTAAATAGAAATTGTGCTTGTCTGTGAGATTTCGCTGTTATGCCAACGAAACTGGTTAAAGAAAACATTGATCTAAAATTCTAAATCGAATAAACCATATTACGACAAATAGCGGAGTTTACACGCAAAACCAAACATCCGCTTTCAGTCTGTCTAGAATCATTCCGGATACTTAACACTCAGCCAAGCTCCAAAAACTTCTTTCCTTTGAAAAACCAATACTTTTGCCTTTTATCGGCGTTTGATCCACAGCGTCACGGCTTACAGTGACTGTTAATCATTCGCTTTTCCAGTTATTTTTTTCTTTGATCGTGTCCGCTGTGTTCTTTCCATGCATGCAGAATACATAGGAAGGAAATCATTGGGGAAATTACTAAGGGTTCGTTAAAGTTGAGAAAAAAGCCGCTGATAGCGAATGTCAATGACTCGATGATTCAAGGACTTTGCATGTTAGGCGAGACATTTCGACAGTTCATTATTTAGGGATATTTTCTGAAATTGTTTTGAAGGAATTTTTCAGACAAGTTTTCAAACAAACGCTGCTCTGTTCCACTCAGTCTCTCTCTCTCTCTCTCTCTCTCTCTCTCTCTCTCTCTCTCGCTCTCTCTCTCTCTCTGTCTGTCTCTCACTTTGTCTCAGTCTCAGTCTCTATCTATCTCACTCTCTCTCTCTCTCTCTCACTTTGTTTCAAGTCTCAGTGTCTATCTCTGCCTTTCTCTCTCCTCTCTCTCTTCTCTCTTTCTCTCTCTCTCTTTCTCTCTCTCTCTCTCTCTCTCTCTCTCTCTCTCTCTCTCTGCTATTCCTTAGCATTTCCTCTACACAGCGCGTCAACAAGCAGCCCCTCCCTTTATCCACCCCTCGTCCAGCCCTTGTCTTCCTTCCGACCTGTCACCCATTAATGGTAATCAGCCGGTCAGCAGTCTGAAGCCCTCTTTAATTGTTGAGCCACAGAAGGTCATGACGCTGCTGCTGCGTTTGGCTCTTGAGAGATTTGTCGTCGAAGTCGAAATCGCGACGGATGGAAACGAGACTGAAGCCCTGGACGAGAGACGCAGTCGACCGAAGGACATTGATGGGCAATTGGTCGTCAGCGGAGGAAAGCCGGAAAAGCGGTAAGAGCGGAGGAGTGGAGGAGGAAGGAGTGGAAGAACTGGAAAAGCGCAGTTAGCCATCAAAGCAGATGCAAACATCAAAGACACCGCTGCTCACCTGAGGTGATCCTGGCCACAGCACAGACTTAAGGTTCAACGAACACTTCTCACAATATCCAATAATATCTTCACGATATCCTGGACATCTTACTGACATGAAGTTCTCCCGTGTGCCTAAATACTGTACAAAGTGTACATGCACTATTTATACAGTGCATATATATGTGGGATAGGGACAACAACTCGCCCCTGTAACTCGCCTCCGACAAATTCGTATCGAATTTAAAGAAAAGAAAGTGACTTAGAAATGAATAGTACTTTCTTAACCCTTTCGCTACCAGATACAATAGAAATCCAAATACCGGAATATTTTATACCAAAAAATCAAACTTTTTTAATTTCATGTCCAATACACATAATCAACTGCATCAACTCTACTAAAACTTAAAGCAATGGATGTTAAATTCCTCAAGTGTCCAAATAGTCAAAAACTGATTGTTTTTTTAATCCCAGTTATTGAGCTTCTCATGCCAAAGACGAAAGCATGGCACTGTACATAGTCCAGGTTTAGAAGGGCAGGTGGGGCAACATCTCGCCGTATTCTCTTTTTCGAGCACACGCGACAGCGTGCTTGGGGCTTGGTCCAAGTAGGCGTTGGTTGCAAAATATCCGGAAAATGACGCTCAGTAAATCTACGCAAATTTTCACTGTTCTCTGCCTTTTCTGAGGTGGGTTTACCCTGGAAAAGAAAGCTTGCTGCCACATCATGCTGAAATGTTAGGAAAGATCCATCATGGCCATCCTTCCGGTACAGAATGTAGCTGTTTAGCAATGCCACATGGATTAGATGGAAAGTCAGTTTCTTATACCACTTCATGGTTTTTCTTGCGATGGAATATGGCTGCAACATTTGATCATGTTTGTCAACCGCTCCCATATTGGTATTGTATTCGGTAATGCATAGAGGCTTTGTGATAGCTCTGTTTTTGGATGCTCGTCCTCTACCTTTCGGTGCTGGAACAACAGATTCATCGTGCTGGGTGGTCATCATGAATACATCCTTTTTGTCACGGTACTTCATACATAGCATAGGACCACAGCGGAGTGAACTGATTGCACCAACCTGTAGCTTCACATCTTTGATCTGTTTTGGGACACGGTTTGAGCGAACTGTGCCACAAGCATGTGTTTTTTGATGATATAGATAGTCATACAAGCGGCAACTTGTAGACCAGTTGTCCATCCAGACACTACGTCCTTCGCCCAGTAATGGCATCATCAAGTAGACAACAATTTTTTCACTCTTACTGAGATTGGCACATTCTTGTGGCAGTGCGATGTCAATGGCAGTAGTAGGATCCTGTTTTCCGGTGTAAACCCTGAAGCGATACATGTAGCCAGAATCCTCACATAAGCAGAAAAGCTTGACACCAAATCTAGTGACAACACATAACTCCGCCGTAACCAGTGGCAAGCCCTTGTTGAGAAAGGAGGAGCCAAACACACAGACAAACACACATAGACGCTCATCGTCTTTGATACGGATGCGTCTATAAACAAGCTCAACACACACACACACACACACACTGCCAACACACTACAACTAAAAGGATATACCAAAAATAACTAAATCCGATAAACCGCGATTAACCCAAGCACAATCTAATAATGCCGGATTTTTCCGGCACTCGAGGTATATAGTTTTATTTCCTCTGCCGGATATATCCGGCACGCTAGGTAGCGAAGGGGTTAATGCTATCTAGAGATCCAAAGCTGGATATGGTCAACATTTAAAGCAAATGTACGGATTATGGCTACATAGCAAAATTATAAGCAATCCCGTTTGAGTAGTCTTTCAAAGTGAGAATTCGGGGGGGGGATTGCTGGGGACAAAATTTCCGCAAAACGTATTAATTCGGGAAAAATTTTCGAGGGCGAGTTTTCCAGAACCTAGTTGCTGGGGACGATATATATATATATATATATATATATATATATATATATAACTATAATTTCATGTCTCCGGACAATTTTTTTATCATAAGTCCCTCAAAAATGAAGTACCAAAGGGCATAATATATATATATATATATATATATATATATATATATATATATATATATATATATGTGCTGTAGGCGCTGCTGTATGATCATCTCGAGCAATCTGTTGAGTAGTAGTAATATTTTAACTATAATTTTAACTATAATTCTGACGCCCTGTCCTCCAAATGAATCCCAAATAGACTGAGTGGTTGTGACATCTGAACCTGTTGCTGACCAATTGTCATCGCTGGAATGCTTCCATAGTTGACTTTCGTGTCGTCTGTCGAGTGGTTGCCAATCTCTTTAATTGAGGAATAATTTCTTTCTATTTTAGTTTGCCAAATGGTTTACATTCACCTGGAATTTCGGAGAACTGCTGTGCAAAGTCGTTCACTACCTGCAGAACACCTCTGTCATCTGTTCCGTCCTGACGCTGACGACAATGAGTCTCGAAAGGTAAGGCGCCTCTCAGATGCCCCGGCACAACCACCTGCACTTCCACGATCTATTCCACCTTCGCGGGAGAGGGAGGAGGAGGAGGAGGGTGATAAAGTGTCAAGGACACAAAGACAACGGAGAGAAAACGGGAAAAGAGTCTTTAGACAAATTAGACCAGCTGCTTTAATATTTCGTTCCAAACTGAACCTAGGCTTTCATCTATCCACATCTTTGTCTTTGTCTGCCCCACGCTGTCTGTCTGTCTGTCTGTCTGTCTGTCTGTCTCTGCCAAGCTGCCTTTCTCGTAATCTGAAATAAATAATTAGTTTAATAATCTCAGTTTTAATTCAAGTGAGCTGTTGTTTCACTTTGTACGTCTTGTGAATTATAGACTAAACAACACATCTAATCGACCATGGCTGTGGGTCAGACTAAAAGACTGACTGACTGACTGACTGCCACAAGCGCCACTGGCTGCCCCGCTGATTGACTGGTTAATTGACTGACTGGCCGACTGAATGATTGACTGTCTTATTTAATTTGCTCAAAGTAGAAGCAGGTAATCGAAAACGCTAATGAGTAATTGATAACTAAGCTAATGCTAAATATCTAAATTCTGTGATACAGTAACTGGTGAATTTTGAGTGCCGTATTCTTCTATCGGGTGAAATAACCGCCATACGAACAATTATGAACAGGTAGATCCTTTCAAAGGGTTCTATAGGAAACAGATCCAATTAGGAGCTGCTTGAAATATTTCGACGGAATGCGTCTGACATTTTTCAGAGTAAAAGACGCCAAAGAAAAGTCAATTTACGAGAATTGGTTGTCGTTACACGTAAAGCATACTCTGTTTCTGCCTCATTCGGTTTAATATCTCGTGTTCTTGGTCTTGAGAAAAAGTAGAGTATGTGAGTCAATAGTTGCAGTAGCAATTACAGTTCGTGTAATCCCCTTGCCAGCCAATTATATTTAGCCAGCCATAAATCGCTGATTTTTTTAATAGAAAGTCAGTGGCTGCATGCCCCAAAACTCTGGAACTCATTGCCTCAGCATGTTCGCATTGCAAATTCATTACAAATTTTTAGAGCAAGATTAAAAACCCATCTTTTTGACCGGGCTTATCCACCATAGACTGTCACCCGTTTGTCCGGCCGGATACCCTGTATTTGACCTGGATCTTTAGTGATTTGGATTTGGTGTGCCATCGGTTGATGCTTCTGTGCATTATGAAAGTGGCGCTATAGAAGTTTTTTTAAAGATTAGATTTCGTTTAGCTGGTATAACGGTTTCTTCGCAAACTTGACAATCTTATCTTCATTAGCTGTTATATCGCCAGCGTCCCCTGTGTGTACATATACTGTATATATCTTATTATATAATTCTCGATGTCCGTCTGTCGCGTCTGTCCGCAACACGGCGGGTATTATAAAGACGCTGTTGTCATTGACAACCAAATATTGTTTAATCAAAACGGAGCGTTTAACGAAGCGTCTTAATTGCAGCTTAAACCCCCGTCCCCTTTCCTCACCCAATCCCTCCCCCAATCGCCCAGGCCCCAACCCATTCAGTCCTGGCCCCACACCCCCTTTCCCTTCCCTATCCCCATCTCCTTCCCTCTCCCCATCCCCTCCCCAATCGCCCCCAAAACCCCTTTCCTCTTCCGTCTCCCCAACCCTTTTTCCTCTCCCCATACCTCTCCCAATCGGCCCCAAACCCCCGTTCTCTTCCCTCTCCCCATCCCTTTTCCCCTCTCGCCATCCCTCTCCCAATCGCCCGGCCCCAACCCATACCCGCCCTGCCTACCCAACAGGCCCCAAACTCCTGTTTCCATTCCCTCTCACCATCCCTCTCTCAACCCCCATTCCCTCTCACCATCCCTTTCCCAATCGGCCCGGCCCCAAACCATCACCACTCCGCCCTACCCCCACCGGCCCCAAACCCCGTTCCCAAACCAACGGCCACAAACCCCGTTCCTAAACCCACACAACGCTGCTCCGAAAACCCCGTAAAACCCACTTTCCTCCTCCTAAATCTCCCTTCCTCTCCCAATGCCCCTACCCCCGTTATTATATATATTTACTCCTTCCTAACCTCAAACCCTATTTTTAAAATTTAACCTCTCAATTGGGGATTAAATTTTCAGACGCGTCATCGTACTGGGGATTTAATTTTTGGAAAAGCGTTCTTCACAAATGATTGCTGTAACGTTTTAAATTTGCTATATCTCAGGCTATGTAGGAGATAAAAAGATGAAGTTTGCACCATTGTTTAGATCCTTTATTCCTCTTTCTAACCGTCCGTGCAAAACAAAAAAGTTGGAGGTAGAGTCCACTTTACGGCCTAAAATATCACCCTCTCCCCAAAACAATGTTTAAAGCCCCTAGCAAAATATTTTTCAGCGGTAACCCCACTTTGGTCAGCGGCAAAGTTGTAAAGGGATGTCAGAGGAACAAAATAAACCAAAAGTTTGAAAATCGGTTGACATTTGGTAAAGATCTATCAATTCCAACCCGATGACCCCAATGTTTGAACATAATTATTATCGGAGAATTTCGCGAAAGTTTTGATTTCTGCGAATTCTGATCAAAATTACATGATCCAGCGAAGGCATTATGTCCATTCCCATTGATGCTATTGCTGGATCATGACTGAATTCCTAAATAGATTTCTGTTCCATTAAATATTTTAATTTTAGTTTCCTACTTTTTGAATTTGCTATATCTCAGGCTATATAAGAGCTAAGAAGATGAGGTTTGCACCATTGTTTAGCCTTTTATTCCTCTTTCTAACTGTCCGTGCAAAACAAAAAGTCTAGCGTTCACGAGCTTTCCGACAATCAAGTGAGAATGAGGAGCAGGCTGTTGCTCGGCGTGCAACAGCAGCACAGCAAACAAGAGAATCAAGCACTGCATGTCGTTCGACACTGCCAAATCATTACACTTACGTTGACTATCAAGTTTCAGAAAATTCATGCGAATGGGCGTTAACTCGGTTGAAGGAAAAGGCGGCGAGTTAGGAAATTAATTGCGCAAAATCCTGTTGCATTTGCGCAAAATCGGGTGGTAAAACAGCCAATCTCCCCGTCATTTTTGACGGGTAAACACCTCTTATTATATAATTCTCGATGTCCGTCTGTCGCGTCTGTCCGCAACACGGCGGGTATTGCAAGACGCTGTTGTCATTGACAACCAAATATTGTTTAATCAAAAATGTATTAAAATCAACGGAGCGTTTAACGAAGCGTCTTAATTGCAGCAAAACCCCGTTCCCTTCCCTCACCCCTCCTCCCCAATCGCCCCGGCCCCAACCCATTCCCGCCCCGGCCCCAAACCCCCGTTCCCTTCCTCCCCATCCCTTTTCCCTCTACCCACCTCTCTCCCAATCTCCCAGGGCCCAACCCATACCCGCCCTGCCCTGCCCGACAGGCCTCAAACCCCTGTTCCATTATCTCTCCTCACCCCTCTCCCAACCCCCGTATCTCTCTCCCATCCCTCTCCCAATCGCCCTGGCCCCAACCCATCACTGCTCCGCCCTACCCCACCGGCCCAAACCCCGTTCCCAAAACCTACACAATGCTGCTCCAAAAACCCCGTACAACCCAATTTCCTCCTCCCAAACCTCCCTTCCTCTCCCAATGCCCTGCCCCTTATATATATTTATTCCTTCCTGGCCTCAATACCTATTTTTTTAAATTTAACACCTAAAGTGGGGATTAAATTTTCGGACGCTGTCACCTTACTGGGGATTTAATTTTTGGAAAAGCGTTCTCAGAAATGATTGCTGTAACGTTTTAAATTTGCTATATCTCAGGCTATGTAGGAGCTAAGAAGATGAGCTTTGCACCATTGTTTAGATTGTTTATTCCTCTTTCTAACCGTCCGTGCAAAACAAAAAAAAATTGAAGATAGAGTCCACTTTACGGCCTAAAATATCACCCTCTCCCCCCGAAAAATTTTTAAAGCCCCCTAGCAAAATATTTTCAGCGGTAACCTACTAACCCCACTTTGGTCAGCGGCAAAGTTGTAAAGGGATGTCAGAGGAACAAAATAAACCAAAACGTTTGAAAATCGGTCGACATTTGGCAAAGATCTATCAATTCTAACCCGATGACCCCAATGTTTGAACATAAGTATTATCGGTGAATTTCGCGAACGTTTTGAATTCTGAGAAAGTTTCCAAATCTTTTTGAATTTGCTATATCTCAGGCTATATAAGAGCTAAGAAGATTAGGTTTGCACCATTGCTTAGCTTTTTATTCCTCTTTCTAACACTCCGTGCAATACAAAAAGTCCAGCATTCACGAGCTTTCCGACAATCAAGTGAGAATGAGGAGCAGGCGGTTGCTCGGCGTGAAAAACCAGCACAGCAAACAAGAAAATCAAGCACTGCATGTCGTTCGACACTGCCAAATCATTACACTAACGTTGACTATCAAGAAAATCCATGCGAATGGGCGTTAACTCGGTTGAAAGAAAAGGCGGCGATTTAAGGAATTTAATTGCGCAAAAAGATTTGCGCAAAATCGGGTAGTAAAACAGCCAATCTTTCCCGTCATTTTTGACGGGTAAACACCTAGTATATATATATATATACTGTACATATACTGTATATATATGCTGTATATATATATGATGTTCTTTTCATTAGTCCTGTTATATCATCTTCTACTAATAGAGTGTTTCTCAACCATTTCCCCCACGCCCCACTGGTTGTGTACCAAAGAAGCGTACGCCACACCAAGGCAGTGGCGGCTCTAGGATTTGGCAAGTGGGGGCCGTTGGGGGGGCAACTTCTAATCATGGGGGCCAACCATTTGTTGTTTAATGTATATAGCATTAAGTATAGGGTCCCAACTGGGGGCCACTGGGGGCCAGTCTCTCAATAGGGGGCACGGGCCCCTGGCCTCCCCCGTGGAGCCGCCACTGCACCAAGGACCTCTCACTAATATTGTACGCGTATCTAAGTAAAAACCTAATGAATAGTTAAATAGTCAGTATATATATATATATATATATATATATATATATAGAGAGAGAGAGAGAGAGAGAGAGAGAGAGAGAGAGAGAGGCCTACTCGTTATATACACGTGCATATATATATATAAACTCATAAAAATGCATGCATATACTTGTGAAAAATGGTCGTCACTCGATTTTTATTAGGAGATTTTGCTATAAAATAAAGAAAATATAGAAAAGTCAACACGCTTCGTCTGAACTACCTAAACTTTCACGCCTCTTCTAAATTCTGTCCACGTCCCACCGGCCGATGGGGCGTGCGCCCCGCGTTGAGAAACACTGTCCTAGTCTGCCTACTCTTCTGTCTGTTTGCTTGCGTGTTTGAATGTATGCGTGGTTGCTGTTCGTCTTTTCTTCATTTGTGGCTGCATCTGTGTTCCATGTCACCGGAGTCAATTCTTCTGGCGTCCTCCGCCTTCTTTCTGCATCGCTTCCAATTTCCTCGCTTTTGTGGTTCCTGCATCTTTATCTGTCTCTGAACATCCTACGACTCACTTCTTCGAGTCTCTCTCTCTCTCTCTCTCTCTCTCTCTCTCTCTCTCTCTCTCTCTCTCTCTCTGCATTTCGGAGAGTATCATCAGTATTTACGTCCAAAGAACCTCTGTATGCATGACAGAGTAATTCTACGGAGCAGTGGGAACGCCTTGTGAGTATCGGTTCTTTATTAGCTGCTCAGCGTGAGCATGCAGTGCATTGGGAGACGCTCGAGAGGTGATTATGTCCCGGAAGCCATCGACTCAATTCGCCGCTTCCGTTTCAATTTGCACTTTGTTTCCGGCGCACTTAATTGCATCGGCTGATGTCGGCGGCACTCTGCACTGATCATTCGAATGAAGAAGAAGAAGAAGAAGAAGAAGAAGAAGAAGAAGAAGAAGAAGAAGAAGAAGAAGAGACGCACACTGCACAGCGTTGCTAATCGTCTTTTTCAGATACTACGCCATCTTGGAACCGATGCAGGCGAGATTCATGTACACGTCACACAGGGCAAAGAGAACGGTCGGCCTCCTTTGGATCGTTTCGTTTGTCCTCGCACTGCCCATCGTCTACTGTCAGGTGAGAAATCTCATAATAATAATAGCTTAAGTAGTAGTAGTAGTAGTAGCAGCAGCAGCAGCAGTAGTAGTAGTAGTAGTAGTAGTAGTAGTAGTAGTAGTTTCAGTAGTTGTAGTAGTGTTGTAATGTAGGTAGTGGTTCAGTAGGATAGTAGAGGACAGGCCAGTCATTCTTCGGCTGAGACGAACGCATTGATGAATTAATCGCAATTTTTAAAACTTAACGCAGTTAAAAGTTTTAACGCAAACTTTGTTTGATCAATGATAGAATGTAATAGTAATAGTAGTGTTCTTCCTGTATTATTGCCTTCTTACTGTTCCATTGCATTTGACCAGTTTCTGCGGACCATAGATTAGACTTCGGACGAATTTAGAGACACAGAAGACAAGTGACCAAGCATCCATCAGGATTAACCCCATAATGCAAAAACCAAACTGACACGCATCCTAAGAGCAGATTAGGAGGAACATGTCGAGCCGAGGATTAGCAGCAGATGTAATGGAACTGGTCACGTCATTTGACGCACGGCCCCCTGTTGTGCTCTTCCAACACACGTGACGCTTGCAGTCAATTGGCTTCATTTCAGCAAAAAGGTCCTAAGCAAAATTTCCCGAGACAAACGCACGCACGCTGACGACTCCTTGAAATCCTCTGCTAACCTTATTTAAAAATCATCAGAAAAGATGCTCAACAATCATAATACACTTTCTGAAACTCGACAAACTGAAGAAAAGTTACTTTCACGATTTTATTTTTCTTAGATTTTCTAATTTTTCATCAGCTGAGAGAGAGAGAGAGAAAGAGAGAAAGAGAGAAAGAGGAGATGGGGGAGAGGACTGGTGTCTTGTTTGTTTATTTTCACTGATAACAGGAAACCTAAAAATAATTTGATAATTGCCACTATTCCTGAGATGCCAGATATAATAAGAGTAATGTCACTAAAAATTGTAGGGATAACAATTAAGAATAAATCTTCTGTAGCAGTACATATAACAGAAACACTGCTGAGATGTGCTCAGCCTTTGCATATTTTGAGAACTCTTAGGGCGCGCAAGGAATGAGCAGTGAATCCCTCCGTAGTATTTTTAATGCAATAGTGAGACCTAACTCATATAATATGCTTCTCCCACCCGGAAAGGCCTTCTTAATGTCAGAGATAAACAAAGAATCGAAACATTCATTTAAAAGTGTAAAAAACTAATCTTTGTCCTAATTCCATTCCGAACTTTGAGGAAATGGCAAATCAATTAGACCACAATTTATTCCAGGCAATTGAAGACAACAATCTGAACATTCCACGGAAATTCCTTCCACCTAAAGCAATCTCTCGACAGAACTACACGCTTAGACCTCAAGGACACAACCTGAAAATTCCTCACAGAATTAATTATTTGACTGATAATTTTTTATAAGATTGTTTTATTCAGGACATAGATGTACAAAAATAATTTTAATTTCCAATAACTTTTAATTTGTATTTGATGCGTAGGACATGTATTATTGTGTATTATGTTTGACCATGCGTTTTGCTTAGGTTGATTCTTTATTGTAGACCCTGAAGAAGGTGGGGGTGGTGAGGACCGGATACTGGTGCGTGAAGGAGTGGCAGCTTCCGCTCCATGAGAAGCTCTTTGAGCTCGGCATGTTCCTCCTGATCCTCGTCATTCCTCTGACAGCCATGACCTTCGCCTACACCAACATCTGCCTTGAACTCTGGACCGTCCTTTCGAGACGACGCGTCCTCAGGGCGCCCAGGTAAGAAGAAGAAGAAGAAGATGCTCTCGAGGGGGAGGGAGGGAGGGAGGGACGAGGGAGTGTCAAGGGGACTCGATCGCAACCCCTCTGACAACTTCTTTCGAAGGGATCTCCAATTTCGTCGAAAACATCATTAGCAGTAAATGGCGATAGGGATCGATTTTAAGCAGAAACAGTAGGGTGGGTCCACTCCAACCCAGAATTATTTTCGTCCAAACTTGAGGAGTCGAACATCAAAAGAAAACGTATTCGTCCGATACTGGAATCGTCCTAGATCAACGGATGGGGTTAACTCCTCAGTCACAGGTCATTCTGATTGCGATTACTTCCTCTGATCGCCAAAAGTCATCTGCCTGAACTGTGGACCGTCCTTTCGAGACGACGCGTCCTCAGGGCGCCCAGGTGACAAGAAGAAGAAGAAGATGCACTTTCTGGGAGGGAGGGAGGGACGAGGCCGTTGAAAAATTAACAAGGGGAGTGACTGGGGCGCTAGGCGCCGATGGTGGGGTGACAGAAGTCGGCATATTAAATCGGCAGATTAACAAATCTTTAATTATTAACAAATGATGACAATTTATTGACACGAGATTAAAACTGCAGATGCACTTTTCTTGCTTTTACTGATGCGAACTGGTCGACGATGTGCTCCTCGAAGTCAGTTTTCTCGGTTTCTTCTCTTTCTACGCTGAATAGGGAGCAAGATCACAGAGTCTTTTGGTGCTCCCTTCAGGTGGCGCCCAAGGCATCTGCCCTAAATTCAAAATTCAAATTCAAATTAATTTTATCGTCCATTTCAAGCACATACTGTAGGTGTTCATTGGGGACGCCTCAGACCACAAACCGCAGTGCCTATCGACAGAGCCCTACCTGCGGGACATAAATACCCTAGATACGCCATTGAACAAACATCAATTAATTACAGGAAGGTAATTAAAGAGAAAATGAAAAATTGTAAAACGCGAATGAGGTGATTTCCTGAATTCATTTTAATCTATACGTTTATCAACATTGTAATGCATTTGCCTATAACCTGAGACAGTATGTATCAGGTAAGGAGCTGGACGTCAACAATTTAGAGGAGGGGGATAGAAAAAGTTTGACACCATTGACAGGGCGATGGGGGTCAACATTGACGTCAACAATTTCAGAAAATAATCAATAAATAGGAAATTTCATGGAATACTACTTATTACATTGGAAAAAAGCAAGGCAAAAAAGGTAATCACCACCACATTTTGACACTCGATGAGCAAAACAGGGATAAAATGGTAAAAATGGTCATCACCGCAAAAAATAATGACCTTGTTATTGGGACCTGCCATTGATCTTTAAAAGTTTTTGTTATAGGGGTTAACTGAAAGTTGACAGTTGTTGACAAGGGAGGGGGTCAAAATTGACCAAAAATTGTTGAAATAATTAATGGACAGCCCCTAAGAGCCTACAGGTCCTCAAGAGTTAAAATGAAGCAGGCCTAAGCTAAAATAATCATCCGAAATTATTTAAGAATCGTTGATATTTTCTGGCAACTGTCGGCCTGGTGACCTGAGTCGAAAGCGTCAATGCGAAACTTAAGCAGAAAGATTTCATTTAATTATTTTAATTCAAGAAGACCACAATCGAATGCATTTATTTCTATTTGCTGCCAAACCAACTCCTCCTCCTCCTCGTCCTCCTTTTCCTGTTTTTAACGTCTTTTTCTTTATACCTAACTCAATGCCCTCATCAAGCGCTAGAATATTTTTTTAATTTTAACTCGGTGAAAGCTTCACAATTTAGGTTTTTAAAAGTTTTAAATCGTTTCGCTTTATCTTTAGGGAGTGATTTACTCCTTTGGAGCTCTCTATTATTATCCTGTAGGTAGACTGTCAGGCGATCAATGAATTGGAAGCGATTCGCCGGAAGCATTTGTAAGTCAAAGCCTTTGGCAATCAAGCCTCTTTCCCTCTTTCCAATCGAGGCGAAACTCAAAGACTCGTAACTGAAGGGCGTCTCCATGGAGACTGTCTCCACAGAGACTGCTGTCTCCGTCGTTAAATATTAATTACGGTTGCAGTTAAAAATATAAAGTTAAAAATATAAAGGCAAAGCAAAATAATTGCCGACTGTTATGGCCTTCAATTGATCTATTATAGGCCTAAGGTAGTCAGGGTTATTTCTAGGATTATCAATTTGGGGGTGTTAATTTATTCTTTAGGTTCCCTCCCTCCCCTTATGGCGAGCGATACTATCTTAGTTGCATCATAATTAGGGGGTGTTGCTCTCAAATTGGGGTTTTTGGAGGGTGTTAGTGGGGTATAAAAATATCTCTAGAGGTAGTGCAATGGCAACAAGGGCAAGACAGGTTAGGTTCGCGATTTCTCTAGAAAAACGATGCGCTTCTGAACTGGTCTTTCCTGAATCGAGACGGCCAGTGGCGGCTCCACCGGGGGGGCCAGGGGCCCGTGCCCCCTATTGAGTGCCTGCCCCCAGTGACCCCAGTTGAGACCCTATACTTAATGCTACATACATTAAACAACAAATGGTTGGCCCCCCATGATTAGAAGTTGCCACCCCAACGCCCCTCTTGCCAAATCCTAGAGCCGCCACTGGAGACGGCGTCTGGGCGTTTCGTCCTGGACGCTGCGTCCAGAGTCTTTCAATCGTCGATCAAAGCAAAAGGTCAAACTAAGGGTCAGACACGTGACCTTTCAACTTCAGATCTGCTTTCCCTCATGCCCAACGACGTCTGGGTATAACAGTGACGCTCGGAAATCGACTTCTCATAGCAAAATGAAAAATGGAGAGAGGGATTGTCCATAATGAGCTCTGTTTCCAATCTGGTAAAATGTGGAAGAGGGATTGTTTCTCCCACACAAACTGCGGGAGGATAGAAAGCCATTGGTCGCGTCGGATAAAATATGCTTATAGGCTACTACATAAATGTACATGTACTGTATAAAATCATCTTGTTTGAAGTCTTTTGATATTTTATAAAGTTCTTGAAGCCATTCACAGAGACGAAAAGCAGAGCCGCTGTAAAAAACAAAACCCTGCTTGAATCTGTCTCCACCAGACCATTTTGCAGATAAACATAACTGGATCTAACTTAACATCAAGATTAATTATCTAATTACCGATTAGGTTACTCGGTCGCTTTCCTCAACCGTCGATCAAATATGCCCCAAGTAAGATTAAGATAACTAATAGGGGTTAGTCAGTCGGTCAGTCAATCTACCACGGTCTCTCTCTCTCTCTCTCTCTCTCTCTCTCTCTCTCTCGGTTAGAGCGTCGCCTCTGAAATTGGGAGATGGTCGATCGACCCGGGTTCAAATCCAGGATGATCAGGGATTTCATTTCTCAGGCTGGTTTCATGTCTGCTGGCAGAGGCAGTGGAGGTTAAAATGGTCTGTGCGATGTACCAAGGTTCGCTGTGCTCTGATATCTTAACGGCGACAGACAATTAAGCTATGCTATAATTATAGTAGCTGTCCACTAAGAAGGGCAGCTATAGTAAATACGTGTATATCGGACAAAGCAGCTGCACGCGATTTTCAAAACACGTACAACAAAAGTTTGGTGAAAGGAACACAGGACAAGACAGAAATAGGTTGCGGACGAGATATTAAGGCGCTGCAGGAGAAAAAGCTAATTTGTAGGAATGAAGCGAACGAAATAGATTCGCAGATTAGGCCTAATTACATAAATCCCGGAACCAGTCTCTCTCGTCGGTCAGTCGGATTCATCGATATAGGCTACAATATAGATTGTGTATCGATGGTCGGATTTGCAAGAATACGATTGGTTTTTTTATTTTTAATGCAAATGTCGTTTATCCTCCACATAGACTAATAGGCTACTTTGATTTTTACTGTTCCACAGATAATTATCAGAAAATAATAATTTTTAAAATGCTACAAAGAGACTTTTCACAAATTACATTTGAATTTAACGATAATAATTAATTATCTACTAAGGTGAATAATTAATTATCTACTGAGGTGAATAATTAATTATCTACTAAGGTGATGATTTTCTAGTGGTGGAAATGGAGGGCTGTTGCTGATGAAATGAAGAAAACAAGTAATCGTTGATCGTCTATGCTGTGCTTCTTGTATTTCTGCTGCGGAGAGCTTTCTGTTTTTACGCATGGCTTGAGTATGCGCTCAATCACTTTACAAACTGGAAACAGAACAAGTCTGGTGACCAAAACTAAGACCAAAGCAACATCGATTCAACGCCACTGCAATGCTGACACCAGTTCTGTCTGAAATCGAGACTGGAGTTGTTTTTACTTCGGCTATAAGTCTTTTACGCTGCTCGGCTTCTCCTCAACAGCTTCACGTATATTTCTTTGGATTATTCTCAAAATCTGGGGGGTGGGGGGCAGAAGCCAAGCAATAAAAATATGGATTCATAAAAGCGAAAGGGGACCGAAGACATATCTTTGGAGCCCGGCTCAACAGAGTCAACGGGGCTGACAGCCGCGACCTAATAAACACACGACTTATGTCGCGGTTTAAGTACTCTCTAAACTGGTACCGTAACAAAATCGCGCAAGACAAAATCGCGCGAGACAAAATAGCGCCGACAAAATAGCGCCGACAAAATAGCGCCGACAAAATAGCGCCGACAAAATAGCGCCGACAAAATAGCGCCGACAAAATAGCGCCGACAAAATAGCGCCGACAAAATAGCGCCGACAAAATAGCGCCGACAAAATAGCGCCGACAAATTAGCGCCGACAAAATAGCGCCGACAAATTGGCGCTGACAAATGAGCGCCGACAAAATAGCGCCGAAGTAAGAAATTGATATGAAACTCAACTTTAACTTTAACAAAATTTTTCCGACAAATTGGCACTAAAGCTAATATAACTGTGAAAAATGTCCTTTTATAATATTCAATAACGTAGAAGAAAATACTGAACGTCAGAAAATTAATTTAGAAAAATAGTCCTTCACACCATTTTTTTCAATAAATATGAAACCAGTTAATAAACGTAGTAACGATTGTATAATATTTATTCCATAAGAGTTCTGTCGTGTGCTTTGTCTTCTTCTTCTTCTTCATATGTGCCATTCATTGCTGAAACCAGCGACCAAACGTTTCCACTCTTCTCTGTTTCTTCCTTTCCTTATCTGTTCGTGCTTTGTCTTACTAATTCGAATGATTGGAGGAAACACTGCGCAGGTAATCCAATAACGGCCTGGTTTCATATGTTGAAATAAGAGCTCGTAGGCGCCGGTCGAGTTGAACGTACTTGTTTTTACTCGCCTCCACATGACGCTCGCCGTTTTTATAGCGCTCAATTCTTTGTTTCGACATCGCGTGATTACGTCGGCGCTATTTGTCGGGGTTTTGGAGCTATTTTGTCGGCGCTATTTTGTCTTGCGCTGTTTTGACTGGACAGCCTCTAAACTGATGTGGGATTTTAATTGTTGCTTTATTTTGGGTTTTTCAGTTTGTCTTTTGTCGACTGATGCATTTACTATCGGTCTCTATTATTACATTTGGTGCTATAAAACGTATTATTATTTTATTATTTATTTATTATAGTCATCAAAAGAAAAGCTCAAGACGAGGAAAAATATCTTTGCTAGTCTAATTTTCTTCTTGTTGAAATTCTTTATTGACTATACAGATGTCTGTATTCAGTCTTAAAAGGTCAGAAGCTTTTCTCCAGAAATGCCACTCTCTCTCTCTCTCTGTCTTTCTTTTCAGTTGACCGCCGGAGGATTAATTTTCGTCTGTCAGAAACCGTTTGTCAGTATTAATGGGACTCCGAATTAATAACGCCGTGCCATTTGAAGGAAATTCCAGTACCAGGTGTTTGTAAATTCTTCCCGACAAACGATCGCCCGAATTTATTCCAGCGATGGAAGTCCTGTCCGGTCTACGTTATCAAAAGGAGGTTATCTCACCAGATAGACTCGAGACAGTACTTGACAACATTTTCTTAATTATTATTTCAACAAGAAATACGACGATTGCGACATCAGAAGATAAGGGTCGGGCAGATCAGAGGCGAAGAAGGAATTCAGAAGAGATTCTATTTTGAAAACTATTTTCGAAATACTAATTAATTGTGAATTATGTTTGCGTTGTTCTCTTAGTCAGGTTCCTCGTCAGCAAAACTTCATCTCAGAGGCTCAAGTGACGTCATCATCCGATCGTCTGTCTGTCTTTCGTCGCTTCCGCCAAACCAATGACCTTCAACACGGTGACGACAGAAAGACAAGCAAACAGGTCAGTTATAGTCAACCGACCTAATTTGGTTCGTCACCTGACCTACTTCTATTATTATCAAATTTATCATTGTTCCCATCCTTTTCATGTAGAATTTTCACAAATAAGCGCGTCCAAAACATGAAGCCTCGTGTGCGTGGGCGCAAACCTGGCCAGAAAAACGGTCGTGTCCTAATTTTTTCTCAGGTGATGACTTTTTTTACTTTTTTGACTTTTGACAATAAAATAAACCATGGTTTTTGTTATTTCATGGCCAAAAAAACACCCGTGTCCACGCCCATGGGAGTCTAGGGGACACGACCTTCCCAAAAAAACTCCCGTGTCAGGACACGAGGGACAAAGCCATGTTTGCGCCCCTGTTCGTTTGGTTCCTGTGTCTCCTTTGTGCGATGAACTGTTTCAGGTGATCAAGATGCTGGTGGCCATTGTCCTTCTGTTCGCCGTCTGTTGGACTCCGGCGATGCTCGACAACGTCCTCGTGGCGTTCGGCGTCGTCGATCGTCTGCATTACGGGCAGCTGAAGCACCTGCGCCAGGCGTTCGCCCTCATGTCCTACGCCAACAGCTGCGTCAACCCCATCGTCTACGCGTTCATGTCCAAGAACTTCCGCACCGGATTCAAACACACGCTCTGCGCATGCGCGGCGCAGCGGCGCGGCGGCGGCGGCGGCGAGCCGAGCATGCTCGTCGGCGGCGCCCGGTCATTTCGGACGCCAGGCGGCGGCGGCGGCGGCGTCTCCGTCGCTTACAGCCGGAGCGCGGTGACCGAGGCGGTGGCGGCGGCCGCCTTCGTCTCCGACAGGATCATCGGGGGGTCGCGCACGACGGCGGAGACCCCGAGACTCGGTCATCAAAAGGGCAGACGCGGCGGCGGCGGCGGCGACCGTCGCCAGGCGAACAGATCGGCGGAGACCGTCGACGAGACGCTCCAGCGGCAGCAAATCTAACCGGCGACAGAAGGAGGACAAGATGCAGATTGGGTTTCGAAAAGGAAAGAAAGCTAATCTCAACGCAGACAACGTCACTGATTACAAAACCGGTTTCATAACAGACCTCGGTCTAGGACTTCCGTCGATCCCTGAACGGATCGCTCCGTGGATCCATGCTTCCCCAGACTGAAATTCCAGCTGATTAACGCGCTTTGTAAACAGTCGATGCAAACAGTTTGGACAATAAAGCAATTAACTGATGATGAACTACAACTTTAGAGGAACTTAAAAGAGCTAAGAAGCATTCAGCGAATTAATAGATTAATGAGGAGGAGGAGGAGGAGGAGGAGGAGGAGGCCAGTGGCGGTTCCAAGAAGTCTTGGTTGGGGATGCGATGAATTTTTAGGAAGCTGGTGGGGGGAGAGATGCAATGAAATCCCTAAAAAGGTTGGCAAGCAAAAAAGGTCATCAGCTCTGTTTTGTTTTGCATTTGCACACAGGGATAGCGGCTCGGACCCGGTGAACCCTGTAAACGCTGACGAGCAAAAAAAAAGCTCGGTGGGAGGGTGGGGTGAATCCCCAGTCATCCCCAACGCGTGGAACCGCCCCATAAAGGAGGAGATGGAGGAGGCGGCTTTTGAAATAAAGAAATTAGTCTGACAAATTCTTTGTCTTAACACGTAATTTCATTCACTTTTGGAAAACGCATAATTAATTTTGCAGTCTAATTAATTAATTATTAAATGCAGACAGCAAAAGCTTTCGAACTCCAATACTAAAGGCTATAAATAGACTTACTGAGGAGATCCATGTTTGCTGTATAGTTATGCTAACAGCTACTCTGCTATAGCAGCAAAAGATGCTCTCTAGCTCTCTAGTCTACACGAACGAACAAAGCATGAATTAGATGCAAAGGATGTCGAAAAGGTCGATTCGAAACAAAGAGAAATCAAATCCGACGAAGAAAGACACGAAATATGTCCCCGTACGCATCGTCGTCGTCGTATATTCCACCGAAGGCCGGAAATAACGCAAGATGAGACTGCGTATAACGATGTCCAAAGAACGGATTCAACGGAATAAAGAAAAGCCGGACGAAATTGGGAATCATCATCCGGATCAGCGCAAGAAGGAAGATCCAAGAGAGGAGGAGGAGGAGGAGGAGGAGGAGGAGGAGGAGACAAAATGAAATCAGCAATATTTGGCGCCATCAGCTTTATGTTCGCCGAGAGAGAAAATTGGAAACAGCAATTGGAAACTGACTCGGCGCACTCTGTCACGCACGCACAGACGAACCCACTTAGTTTCGGACAGAAGCATAAACATAAGTAAGCAAGTAAAATCTCGTAAATTTATATAGCGCTCTCTCTCTCTCTAAGTAGTACCGCAGTACCGGCTTATTCTTAGGAGCTTAAACGTACTGCTGTGAATGTCGTGTAATGTACAGTACTTTAATGTAATGGCAATCTTATCTAGCGCCCCTTTTCATGTCACGTGAAACTCAGAGTCTTTGAGGGAAACGCATGAAGATTCAAATCATTCAATGCAGAAATTAAGCAGCATTTTCACTTAATTAGCTTTGAACTGTACAAGGGAAGACATTCTTTACAGTACAGTAAAACTTCGTTATAACGTACTTAGCCGGTCTGTAAAATGTAGTACGTTATATTCGAGGTACGCTATATCCAATACCATCCAGTACAGTAGCAAATGACACGGGACCGTACATTGCGGTACTTTATAATCGAGTAAACTCTAGTGGTGACCGTTTGGACTTAACTATTAAGGAAAATGTATAATAAATTGTATTTACTGCTTGAAGAAATGACCTAATGTTCATTTGTGTCTAATGCGATTTGTATGTATTGTATGTAGGTCAACTTCATGTTGTGTACTATTTGAAGCTGCCTGTGCGGGTTGTGACAATACGTTATATAACCGAGTCCGTTATAACGAAGTTCTCCTGTAATTCGTTTTAGAACCAAAACTAAATCATGAAACTGAAACGAAATGTTGCAAAACGAGACGATCTGGAGCCAACGTCGGTTGCTTCTTGGAGACTCGACGGCTAATCGAATATGGCGCGGCGAGTGTAAGCTGGGCCCCTGTAAGGGTGTGAAGACGACGCCTCGATCTCAGTTCCACTGAAAACGATCAACCAACAACAGCCGCAACTATTTCTCCAACGGAATTACGCTTCTAAGAAAACAACAGTCGGAAAAGAAGAGGGCGCAGAAAAGAAGGGTGGGAAGAGGAGGAGGAACAGTAGGAGGAGAAGTAGAAGGAGGAGGAGTAGAAGGAGGAGGAAGAGGAATAGGAGGAGGAGGAGAAGAAATGTATCCTGGATGACTGATACTGATACTTGACAAATCAATTATTCCACATCTGAGCGCTGTTCTTTCTTTTTGCCTCTTTCTCTCTCCTCCCTCCCTCCCTCCCTCCCTCCCTCCCTCCCTCTGTCTGTCTGTATGTCTGTCTGTCTGTCCCTCTTCTAGACCTATTGTTTAACTTCTTCCGTCGTCGTAGTAAGCACAGACGTTTCGAAGTGTTTCAATTTCAGGCGATTGAGTGAATTAGTTGTTCTGCACTCCTCATGGAAATGCGAACGAAGACGACGACGAAGACGAAGACGAAGAGGAGGAGGAGGAG
This sequence comes from Metaphire vulgaris, assembly GCA_018105865.1. Classification (NCBI taxonomy): domain Eukaryota; kingdom Metazoa; phylum Annelida; class Clitellata; order Crassiclitellata; family Megascolecidae; genus Metaphire; species Metaphire vulgaris. The sequence goes on along the minus strand of CM030850.1, from coordinate 15,414,847 downwards.
GAGGAGGAAGGCGTCGTCAGCTGTTGATGGACGACGTAAACAATGGCTGCCCCTCCGTCCGCCGCAGGTCGATTGATCCTCCTCCAACTAGGAATGCCAACTGTTCTAGGCGCAGACACACATCGGACCCCGTTCATCGTAGACATTCAATTGGCACTCTCCTGTACATGTCCACGTATTCCTGATGAGCAATAATAATCATTGTCAGCCCACGGGGGTCAGTGGTTCACCTGAAGGGTGTCCAGACATCATACGTCATCCACTTAGTGGCAAGAATGCAACTCGATTTCATTACAGTTGTCATCTCTTCAATTGCAATGAGCATTCCCAGTGCTCTCTCTCTCTCTCTCTCTCTCTCTCTCTCTCTCTCTCTCTCTCTCTCTCTCTCTCTCTGTCCGTGTCGTCAGTTATCTCACGTCTTGAAGTCAATTCAAATAGCCGTGCGTGTGTTGGGTGTGTGTGTGTTCGTGGGCCTCTTACTCTTGAAAATTGAAATGCATTGAAAATCAGCTTAACCCTTATCCGGCCAAGGTGGGTCCGTCGGACCCATACCTACGTTTGGCGAGTGACTGAGCCCAAACGCTTTTTTTAAAAATTCTTTAAAAATTCTAATTCGTTAAATTTACCATTCCACATGAAATGCGTGAATAAAATAATTTTTTAATAAAATATTTATTAATTAAAAAATTGTTTTGAAAATAGTAACACGGACGATGGTGGGTCCGATGGACCCATAATGATATTGTCGCTGGTTATCATCCTGAATAAGCTAGTTAATTCTTAACTTTCACGTGGCCCTTTAGAATATTGAAGAATTTACATTACAATACACCTGAAATTCATAAAACTTAGCAGCATATTTATTTATTTGGTTTGAAATGACGTCATTCTGATGTAAACTTGCCACAGGTGAGTAATTTGTGAATGATATTAGGGCCTATATAAAGTTTGTCTACGTTTGTTATTCGAAAGGTATTATTTGAAAGAAATTGTCTAATTTATTATTTAGTCGATGCTTTTGTAGCTAAGTTTTTAAAGTCATATTATGTAATAGGCCCCTAGCGATCTACACGTAAATGCACAATGAATAGTAAAGTACATCTAACACCAAGCCAGTTACAAAAAAACTATTCAGAGCATTGTTGACGCTATTACTGAAAGTGACAATGAGGACAACACAGAATGGATTGACTCTCATTCAGAAAACGAGGATGATCATGAGAACAATGCATCAGAGGAGGACAGCGACACTCAAGAGTATAGACACAGATGGAAGTAATGATGCGCCAAAATACAGCGAACAATTTTTCAAAGCCAAGAGGCAAGAACGGCCAGGAATGGCATTCAATGTGTCCGCCAATTGGAAGAACTAGAGTAAATAATATAGTAAAGACCAATCCAAACAAGGTCACTGTACCCCCTGGTACAATAGTCGAAGATCCTGTCGATGCATATTCCCTATCCATTACTGACCAAATGGTGAATAGGCCTACTATAACTGAATATACAAACGCAGAGGCTAAACAAGTCACTTCAACAGTGAATCTGAACCTTGGAAAAGTACTGATGCTACTGAAATTGGTGCATTTTTTGGTCTTCTTCTTACGGCTGGTCATTTGAAATCCAATCACCAGAGTTACGATATGTTTTGGGACAAAATGTATGGCCCACCAATCTTTCTTGTAACTATGGGACGTAACCGGTTCATGGCTCTTCTTGGATTCATCCGGTTTGACGAGAAGTCCACAAGGCGCACTAGGTGTCACAAGCTGGCACCAATGCGTGAAATATGGGGTCAAGTCTTCTTGCCAGCTTTTGCACTTATTATTTACCTGGAACCGACAAGCACTCATGCAAGTTCTACTCCACCTGCTAAGCGACAGAAGAAAAGTCTCTGTTACTTTTGTGTGAAGGACAGGAAACAACACCAATGTTGTGACGAATGCCAAAAGCATGTAGGCCTATGCAACGAACATAGCATATCACGACAACTAGTTTGTGGAAAATACCAGAAACCGTCAAAGTAATCTCGAGATACACATATAACAGACGACAAGTTAGCTTTACTGTACATGGATGATGAATTTTTTAGCCTATATCTGATTCAGGTCTATTCTCAGCCAACATTTTCAGCTAGAACTGGTTTCAACATGTATGATTTACATATAAACATTAATTTCAGTGTGTGTAGTATTGAGACGAAATATTAGCAAGTAGTTTAAATGTATTAATTATAGAATTTTTAACGCTTTGTAATCTGGGTCCAACGGACCCAGCTTGGCCGTTTACGTCGGAAAAATACCTTGGCCGGATAAGGGTTAAAGGGGTTTTTCAAAACACTGCTGCCACCTGGCGAATAGAGGAGATAAAAGATAACACGCATTTCTAAAACCAAGACAATTATTTGTAAGCTCTTTTAAATATTCGTCAGGTTCGTCACTCGGAGATTAGAATTGGTAGAAACTTTTTACAAATTAAATTACTTCGATATGGTCAGTTCAGGACCTTGAATACATTTTTTCACTAACAGAGTATAGCAGTCCTCAAGAACACATTATTAAGAAATGAGTTAGGAACTTGGGAGGCACAAGCAACATTTCTCTTTAGTGTCAGTGTACAGTAGTATCCAAATGTCACGATTTAGATAATACATTAACAGCAGCTAGTGTGAATGCTTTTAAAAGTAACTTAAGCACAATGGGATATTCAATTAGACCTATTAGGCATTTACACTGTATGTCAGTTTGATTATATGAATAGCCTATATAAACAACTAGCAGCCCAGACACATGTTGCTGTGGCCCACAGTCCCTCACTCTATTCGAACAGGTTTTTAAAATGTTTCAAAGAAATCTGTCAAGAACTTTCGGTGTTTTAAGATACATTTCCAAATATACGGAGGACATGTAAGTTTTTTCTTTATTAAGATTGTGAAGACCAGAAATTTAATACAAATACTGTTTGGCAATGCATACTGCGAATTGTTTGCTTTTGTAGAATCAAAGATAACAGCTGTAGTGGCTGAACTTGTAAATCTAATCTACCCAGTTACTAAAAAACATTTTCACACAAATTATTTATTATGACCAGAATGTAACTAATAATAATTACCCATTGCAATATCCAGCTTTCCAAACGCCTACACACACAAAAGCAAAGACATTGTCTACGTGGTGAAGCATGATCAAAGCCGGCTAACAAATGCCTTCATCGATACTCATATTAAACATCAAATTGCAAGAGAAAAATTACGATCAATTAAAAAATTCATCTCACTCGCTTCCGCTGCATACTTACTATAATAACTGTTACACATTACAAACATAATAACATGAACTGAAAGTGATTGGAACACACCAGCAAATAGTACGCTTTAGAATCAGGAGCAGTTCCACGTTGGGGATGCATCCCCTCCCACTGACCTTTTTGCTTGTCAGTCTTTTTCAGGGTTTCTGAGCCTTGGGCGCTACAAGTCGCCATCTTCCTAGAAATCCATTGCACTCTCCCCCCCACCAAGAGTTATTGGAACCGCCACTGCTTTCAGTACAGCAATTGATTGCAACTCATGCAACAATTAACTCTGTTTGGAATTTTCAGTTGAAATGCTCTACATTTAGACACACGACACTTAAAAATCTGCCCCCATTGCTATCAATGCCTTTCTCAACAGTATTACTGCTTATAATATCAATCAATCATAACTAGTAAGTGTCTGTAGAACCAGTAAGTGTCTGCACTTACACCAAGTAGACAGAGCCGTAGCTAGAGTATTCGGCGCCCAGGGCAAGGCATCAATTTTTCACCCCAGCAGTCTTCCCCCCACCCCCTAGCTATAGCTCTGAAAGTAGAATGTTACGCAAAAAACTTATTCCACAAAAATATAAATTTGGTCTTTACAGAAAGACCTCTTCAAAACTTAGGCTTCAAAATCAAGATTCAACACAAAATAAATGTGATCAGATCTCAAAAGCCTGACTGCCGAGACCATCCCACTGCCACTGTAAACACCAAATCAGACAAACAGAATCACCATTGCATGTCAGTTTTTTCTTAGCATAAATGCCGCAGCAACGCAGTAACTAAACACAAAAAGCAAAAGATAATAAACACAGGATACCTAATAATGGCCCATGACAAGAAAGAACAGTCTCTCTCTCTCTATATATATATATATACACAATGATAAGCCAGCCATTATAACATACAGTACTCAACGTTTAAAATTAGATCCAAGCTAATCAGCATTTAAATCAAAATATATTTACTATTCTATTTTCCAACAGAAGTACTTAAGAATTAAACTACATACAGAACAATGCATTAACACATAGTAAACACACGTGCAAAGACTGAAATAATTCTCCTACCAACGACTTACAAATCGACAAAAGAAAATCAAGCTAACAAATTAGAAAACAGCTTCAGCTAAGAAAGCGCTTCATTGCATCATCCAATGATCACTGCTGGTGTCGTCTGGTGGTGCAACAGATCACGAAAAATGCCAATTATTGACAAATTCTTTAAAAATCATCAAAAAAGTACCAATGAAGCGATTTAACGTTTAACCCTTTGAGAAGAAGGCACTCTGTCGAAATCTACACAAATCCGGTTTCTGCTCATCCAAACTCAAGACTAAAAAACCTAAGTTCCAAGCAGATTTTCTGAAGGCTCAGAAACAATTACCTGTGTCCAATGCATCGTCAATCAAGATTAAAGGATATCTAGCTGTACACAAACTTACAGTAAAAATAAGATGGCAGAAATTTGTCATTTCAGCCATTTTTAAATTTTAATTACCACCTCTGTGCATATATTCATGTACCAACCTTAACTACACATCAGTTGTTCTTTTGTCTTTCACCCAATTACTCTCAAACTAACTGGAGACAGAGTACAGCTACAGCCTTTCAAAATGGAAGCTATATTCCTAGTTAAAATCTGCGTATGGTCCGATCAAAATCATCTAGATATTATAATAAGACAAATCAAAGTTAGACGAGTAATTTATCTTCTGGCCGACATATAAACCCAGATACACAGAATGGTATATAAAGTCGTACCACATACATGTAAGGAGCTTTTCCAAATTGTAGTCATGCCATCACATCAATGGCAACATATAAATAGATTCAATTGAACATCAAAAGCATTTAAATGTACATTGCAACAAAATAATTATTCTCACTTAACCCTATATTACTAACAGCAATTCACTTGATAACTAAATCATCAAAGCCATATTCTGTGCTTATGCAAAGACAGTCTCACAATACAATGAATTAAGTTACATCTGCCATAGTTCTTGAATAGAGTGCTTTACAACTAAGTTACAAAATTCTCTGAAACTTATAGCAACATAAGAAACAAAACAGTGAAACAACAACATCGGCAAAACATCAACTGTGAAAATAAACCTTTAGTAAAGGATGACAAGCATATGTCCACTTGATGCTAACACAAATTACTCTTAGACATTCATATTCAGCAGCAAAGATATAGTCAAAAGGGATGTCGAATAGACAGATTCTGTTTACAAAACACAAGAGAAATACAAAATACACTAGATTCTCATCTACTCAGTCATTTACAGCTAATTATTTCTCTACACCTCTTTAATGCATCATCAGTTTCCTTGTTTCAAAAACGGAAAATATTTCATCATTTCTGTGACTTCAATTTCTCAATGACGTTACAAATCTTTAGCGATGGTCCGAGCTTAAGTCCCATGTACTTCATAATCATTTCACTCGTCAACAGTAACAACGCCTTCCCGTCAATTTCCTGAAATATAAAAGACAACAACTGCAGAAAGGAAATGACAGACTATCGTAGAAACACTATTACAGTAGAATTCTGTGACAACAAGACTCCATAAGACCAGCAGAGCTTTTCCTCTGCAACCAAAACACCTGTTTCAGTCAGTTAAAAAATCTTTATCAGTTACATCACAATCCCCAGTGTTGTTCTTTAATCTTTTATATTCCATCACAAGACGTTCATAAGAAATCACGGAGAGAAGAGACTCTTAATTGTACGTACGTGTTTCCGAAATAGATCCTGATACGGCGTAAGAGCTGGGTCAGCCTCGGCAATGTACAGTACAACATCGTCAACCGACCACTGACAGTGATTGGTCGACAGTTCGGTCGGACGAATCTCCGTCGTCGAACTCGCTGCAAAATAAATCAAGATTTGGAGTAAAACATTACCACGAGCAGAGGTGCTCTATTCACAAACCAACTCCCACACAAACAGAATTTCCCCAAAAGTTAGCAGAACTCATCGTTGCAAATCTTAACGAAGTTTATAGCAGACATATGATAAACGGAAAATGACATATCAGAAAGGGCAAATCTCAAATGCAATTAAAGGTAACATCCATATTTGAACAGAAACACAATGACCACTTCCAATTAGAAATCACACAAAGAATACATGAATACATTCATGGAATTCACTGTCCAAGAACTTTACAAAGGCTAATAACTCTGTTGGTTTGTCATTCACAAAACAATCCAAGGACATTTCTTCCACATCTCATTTAAGAAACGTGTTTCAATGTCCTCATCATGCAGACGACACCATTAAAATTGCCTCAACAATAATAACCACGATAACAACGATAAATAATACCTTCAGCTTCAAAGGCTGGGACCTTCTTTGCCTGTGGGTAAGCAACAGTCGACCTGGAACTTGAAATGTCCGTCGTTTGATTAGCTTCGGAAGAAACGGCAGAAAATCTGCGTTTGTTTGCATCTTTCTGAATCTGTGCTTCTGGTTGCGAGACGCCCAAAACAGCGGACGAGGCGGCGTCCGATGCGCTGATCTGCTGGTCGCAATCCATGTCAACGACCTTTGGCTCGGTCTTAAAGAACAAAGCAGGAGGCGGCAATGATATCGAGGACGGCGATGGATGCATGGTCATCAACGGCTTGCTTCCATTTGTAGATAAACGTTTACCTATAAGAATAAAAAATAGGTTAAAACAAAATGTATCCGTAAAACAAGCACAGCTAAGAAAATTCCAAATTAATGAGTTTTTAGACATGAACTGTTCTAAAATATTACAAAACTTCAAACTGGTGTCAAATATATTGTTTCTGTGTTACTCTTCATCATAAAAACTAATAAAAACATTGTTGATGGTCTATATTCTTTCATCCTGTTTACCATACTTAGTTAAGCAAACTGCATCAAGCTGAACAGGAAATCTAAGATTATTGTCCTTCTCATCACCTGGATTCAAGGGCTGATTACACAATGGACATGCAGTCTTCACCACTTGGCTACAGAAAAGATTTGGACAACAATCGATCTCTCGAAGAAGGATTTCCAAAAATCGGAAGCACGTTGATGCCTTCCTAATAACTGGAAGCTGTTTTGAAAGTTTCACATTGTCAACAATTGCTGAAAAAGAGATAGGACAACATCTAACACATAAAAAGACAAGCAGTCAATGCCAATGACATTTTCTAACTACTTATTTCCTGAAAAGTCTGCCAACATATTTGATATCTGTGAAATGGCAAGATTTCCCCTCAAATGAAAAAATCATTACAACACCCAAACATAAACATAACTATTAAACAGAAATAAAACCCAAAAACAGAACTCAATGCAAATGAGGACAGTAAATGTTGCAAACACATTAAAACACACGAGTGCAACTTTAGCTCATGACCAGGGCCGACGAGAGAGGGGGGGCAGAGGTACATTTTTACCCGGCCCGCGATAAACAAAGGGCCTGCGCTAACCAGGAAAAAATAAGTGACAATTTTTTGCTTGTCAGCATTTATTTAATATGAGGATAACCTTTTTTTGTTCATCAAGATTTTTTTAAAGTCCCCAATATTTGTCCCCCGGCCTGTATTTTCTCTCGACGGCCCTGATCATGACAATAAATTAGTCTAATGCTACACCCAAGCCGTTAAAAGCAGCCAAAAACCCGTTCATTTCTTCTGAAACTGAAAATTCCCAACTGAAGTAAGCACCTGATATGATGACCCGACCAGATCCTTCCTGCAGAAGACCAAAGACGGCGTTTGGATCGGCTGCACTGTCCACTATCGACTGCAAAGTCTGGCGCAAAGTGCGCCGTATGAGCGACGGGCCAAACTGCAACGGCAGCTTTGCCACTCGACTTGGCACAAGAATAGGACCACAGTTACAGCCGTGATTCACGTAGACACACACTTGACAGAATAAACAAATGACCTCTGCTTAAAAAGCTGTTAAAGCAGACTGTTGAGCTTCCTAGCAGCACGTGTGCATCTGAAGACAGTGAATGGGGCGGTAGGAAGGATACGCAAAAGCAGTAGAATACAGTATACTGGTTCAGCTTCAGTAGATTAATTATAGAACAGAACCAGAATACATTCAGGAAATGCCCAACAGACAGAACCAAATGATATTCAGACACTGCTGTATCAAGATATCCTCTTAAAAGCAGCAAAAAATGAAAAAAAATCATCACAGAGAGAGGACATTGAAATGTTCAAAGCAATAATACACCTCACCCAATGTCCATTAATATAATGGACACATCTTTATCTCTGATAGCATACAATAGAATATTTGTTTATCAAAAGTAATTTAAAACTATAGCAAAAGCATCGATGTTTGTCAAAATCCGTCAACTGATTCAATAACATCGACAAAAATTACCTGTTCCACTTCTTTTCAACACAGAAGAACCCTTCAGACCTTTACCTACGGCAATCAGACAATTAACAGGCAAATTAAATGTCAATGCTCAATAACAAATATTCGTTTAATTTCTATGGATCCATGAAACCAATGCAGCAAGAATCGGTCATCAATCACAATTTGCACAGAAACGTTTCTAATACATTGAGCATTCCAACCAATTTTCAACAGCCAATATATGTACCAGGCTCAAGTAACAAAGGACCACGATTAACACTTTGCCACAGAGTCCATAAAATTAACACAAAAACCAACACTTCATTAGTTCAGTCAGTCCATTGTACAAATTAGTAAAAGACAGGGTAGAAGAAAGTTCACATCTGTGTCATTAAAACAAAATACAGAACTTGAAAGCAAACTGTGGTCAATTCCATCAACCAACTAAGCCCTGATTCAATATCAAAATACAGTAGAACCAGTGATATTTCAGTGAACTGAAACTGAATAGAAACTGAAATTATTTTAAATCAGTTAACTGAAACTGAAACTGAAACTGAAATTATTTCCCGAACTGAAACTGAATAGAAACTGAAATTGGCAACCCTAAAACTGAAACTGAATAGAAACTGAAATTATTTCCCGAACTGAAATTGTTAGTAAATACTGAAAATTTTCTAAAACCACGTTGGATTTAAATACACAACTTACCCGCTGAGCCTGATTTTGAAAGCGCCAGTCCGAAAAAGAAATTTTACTTACCTGTTCATTTTATCACAAAACTATCAATGTAGGGATATTTTGACTCCGACATTCTTCAAACTGACTCACAGCCAATGTCATATATTCTGCCATCACTTCTAAATTTGGAGTGTCACCTTCACCATTTTAGCAGTTCAAGAAAGCTCATAGGCCTAATGCTCTCTGATTTCACAAGTCGCTCTGCTTCAGTGCTTGATCCCCAGTCATTTCAATTTAATCCTATCCCAAGTTGCTGCTTGTCTACTTGACCATACTGTGGCATCAGTACTACTGGCATCTCGTGAAACAGAACAGCTACTGGTGGCAGCAAAAATCATACATAATAATAAGTTGATGATAGCATCTGAAACACCTACCGCATGTCCGCTAATACTACAGTGTCTTCCATTCAAGGCCAGCTGGACAACTAACTACTTGTCAGAACTTCAGCAATACTTGGAGATGAAGATGCACTGACTTTCTGGAGAAAGCGCCGTGCATCCTACGCTCAGTTAGCAGATCCGGCTGAAGATTTGATCACTGCGCCTTTTGCAACAGGCCCTATGTTGAGCGAATCTTCTCACTGTGTGGCTTGTTAACAGCTGGCGAAAGAATCGCCTCACCAAAAATTTAGAAATGCGAGTCTTCTTAAAACTAAATGCACATTGGATTTAACTTAGATACTTAACTTACTGTAGTTACTTAACTGAACAGAACAATTGTTACTTGTCACTTATTGAACGTTGAAAATGATTATCAGCTGTTAACTGAAACTGAAACTGAAATTATTTCCCGAACTGAAACTGAATATAAACTGAAATTGGCAACCCTAGAACTGAAACTGAATAGAAACTGAAATTATTTCCCGAACTGAAACTGAATAGAAACTGAAATTGGCAACCCTAGAACTGAAACTGAATAGAAACTGAAATTATTTCCCGAACTGAAATATCACTGAGTAGAACTTTGCTATAAAGTACTTAGTGGGTCAGAAAAATTTAGTACGTTATATCCGAGTTATGTTCCATCCAATACAGTAGTGCATCCCATGGGATCGTACATTGCAGTACGCTATAACCGAGTATACATTATAACTGAGTATACATTACAATCGAATCCATTATAAACGAAGTTCCACTGTATTCCATTCGACTGTATAAAAACCACGTGAAAGACCAACCGCTACTTGTAACTGGCTCGACGTGACGTGAGTTGAAGGAGCGTTCTTCTTTGTCAGAAGTCTGTTCATTCACTGTCACTGAACGATTATCTTTTAGGGATATTTTGACGCCAATGGATGGGGCACCAACTCCAGCCGCCTCCACTTTGACAGGAGGACATGGATTTGGCAACGGATCCATGACAGAACGAGAAGAGGCAATGAGTTGAGCGGCGCTCACTTTAGGAAGCTTGCTGCCTACATACAAAGACCGCCTTTCTAGACGCCAGAAAACAACATAAGCACAAATAGACATAAGCGCCAGAATAGGCCCTTCGTCTAAAGGCAAACTGAATGATAGATTAGACATTTCTCAACAATTTCTTAACCAAAATTTGAGAATTTCAAATGCCTGACCCACCACAATCAAAAAACATAAACCGACATCAAATGTCACCCTTAGGGCCCATCCATATATTATGTATGCACTGAGGGGTTAATTTTTCAACCAAGACGGGAGGGAGGGAGGGAAGAAAGAGCAGCTAATTTGTATATATGCATAGAGGAAAGGGCCCAAAAATGTACAGGGTGCAACAGGGGGAATACAAAAATATGCATTTTTTTGCATATGTACTATATGGATGAATCCTTACTCTTCTTTGTATTACTCGGTTCGTTGCTCTGGTTTTCAGCTTTCAATGAACCAACATTAGCCTTTGACATCAGTGAATGAACGCCAGATGCTTTGTTTGTGTTAAGTTCACTCGCAGCACTCAATGACCGCCAGTGCTTCTTCTCTTTATCTGTCATGTGCAGGAACATCAAAGGCACGATTAGAAAAGTACTTCACAAAACATTACAAGAAAATCTGAAAATAGGCAACAAAAAAGCTTATACATAAGAAATAAAATCGGAAACTCGAGACACAAGCTATAAAAAAAATCTGTCTGGCAAATAAAACAGAACGACAAGATAACAATGATTGTTCTGAAGTTCCAGCTTAAATATCCATTGAAACAGTAAGATTGTGAAAAGTCATAACAAGTAACAAAGAGACCAACAAATTCACTTCTTCCACAAATTCTGTTACTTGACGAATCGCAGCAAACAACCAACAGTATTTTCTCATTGTACCTTTGTGTCCTGGCGGCTGAAGCGGATGACTGGTTTTTGCACACCATCCAACCGGAAAGATGTCCCTGGAGTCATAGCGGCACCAGTAATCAAAAGCACCTTTCCATCCGTCAAACGTGATGTGCAACTGGTCGCCGTTGACGGCGCCGACAGTGGCCGGGCACATCAATTGCGGGTTCTTTCGATCGACTGCTTCCAGTTTCATCCCAATGTCAAATTCATTTGATTTTGGTGTTGGAGGCTCCTAAAGAAACGCATGGCTGTAAATGTCAATTATCGTCGCTAGAAGTGAGCAAGAGAGGCAGAGGCAACAGGCTCTTCATATCTTGCCCAAAAAACCAGCAGTGTGTCTTACCTTTTTGAAACAATAATCTGGCGCAATTTCAGCTCCGTTCAGGATTTTCTGGAGAAAGCTAGGCCAAGCAGATTGATTCATCCGGAAGCCTACAAAACAGAACCATTCATAAATCCACCAAATTCGAAAACACTGCAAATCGCCTCAACAAAGACCACGTCTCATAACTAATAGTCACTCAGCTGCAGAAATAGACGTTAAACTTTGCCTCCAGATACCATTTCAATGAATATTGCTGGCAGATTGGGGTGTTCTGTAACAGAATGACATTGGTTCCTTTTACTGAAAAGACCCACAAGTTCATACACTAAATACACTGTGGTATTTAACAAAAGTTACAATATACAACACCATATTAGTCCCGTAAATAATATACAGTGCAGAAACATGGAGCATGAAAGAAACAGATGAATAAAAGCTGCTAATGGCCGAAATGACCAGTTTACGGAGTATCCTTGGAATAACCTGGCTACAAAAGATAAGAAACAAAGACATAGACAACGTCTTAACATAAAGAATACAATTATCGACAAAATCAGAAGGAAAAGACTCAACTGGTACGGACACATCAACAGAATGAATGAAAGCAGACTACCACACAAGGCACTTTACACTCAAATAGAAGAAAACAAAGGAAGAGGAAGACCCAGGAAAAAGTGGATGGACAGCAGCAGAAAAGACATGAACATGAAAGGAATATCAATCGTAGAAGGAAGACAATTAACAGAAGATAGAACTTCTTGGAAACATTTTATGTCTAGCTATTGCCATTAAAGAGTTGGCAAAGAGCAAAATGATGATGATGGCTTAGCAAATCTTCAACAATGCAATTGCCATAGCGCATTTCCTGCATATTCTATTACATCACAACTTTTCAGGAGATTTCTCTACACAAGACGCAATACCAAATTAAATCCAGGAACAGATAAATGTACCCAACGGTGGTTGGAGAAGATCTCCCTTCTTCTCGCTATATCCCACTGGATGCAGGTCGCTGGAGTCAGCGAGCCTCCAGAAATCATTCTTGTCGTCACCTCCATCAAGCCGCAGACCAAGTCTCGATCCTCGGATGCTTACGACCGAAGCAATGCAGGTCGAGGTCAGATTACGAGGGTCAGATGCTTCCAGCTTCATTCCAACTTTGAACTCATTAGAAGGAGGGATTGGATGCTGAACAGAAAAACAATCAAACCTTAACAACAACGAAAAACAATTTCACATTAAATATATGTAAAAAACAAAACAAAATGGAATCAAATCACTCCAATGATTCATATATTGAAATATTCACACCCAAGAATTTTAATTTCAAAGACAGCAAACAACACCATCTCAGCCCAAATACATTAATAACTGTTTGATACATGGTAGAGATATCAGATGGGATAATTATCTGCTTGTGAAAGCCTTACTAGCCATGACAAATGAGATTTACAAGGTAAATGACCTGCTTAAAACAGCACAGAGGAGCAGGTTGGCCACCAGTTTCCTTCAGATAGTCATCCCATGAAAATGTACCTGTAAATAATAAATATTGATTATAACAAAAATGTATAATACAAATCAGTCATTCATCTCTAATTTAATTATTATGAATTCAGAAGCAAATTGACTAAAAAAAACTACTCTGACACTACACGTGCATTGTACCTTAAATAAATCTGCAGCGTCAAGACTATTGATTGTGTGCGGGCATCTGCAGATTATCCAAACCCAATAAAATTTACAACACATAAATTACTTAAGTCAGAATTACCGGAAGAATCATATTGATAGGCGGTTCCTTTTCCAAATCCGACTCCAGCCATGACCTAAAAGCATCACAGCTAACTGATTATATTATACGTTTCTCTTGCATAATGCAGATACTCGGATTGCCAAATGGAAAGCCAGCGAGAGCACAATAAATCACTTCAATTACGAAACGGAAATAAGACTTGCTTTCAATCTACAGATTCATGCACTTGACAGTGAACAAACTAGGCCCTGAATTTCTTCACGTCCTCATATGCACTGCTTCTACATCTACAGCATCAACTTAATTCTTTCATCTGCATCAGAAACAACACGAGACTTAGAATTAGTACACATTTATCTAGCGCCAACTTGGCAATGCCATCGAACATTAGACAATCAAAGGACATGGGCCAGCAACATGACGAGCCTTTAGGCACGAATTGACAGCGCCTACGCCGCTCAAATACAACTGATCACACGCGATCCAGCACTTCGAAGACGATTTAAACAGCGCTCACCGAAGACGTCGGCGCCGAAAAGTGCTAAGTGAATTTATTCGATTTTATTTCTAAATTTCGAGAAAATTTCTAAACATTCTACTGCAAGAAAAGTCCATCAACGACAAATCTCGCTCAGATCTCGTCGGAGTCGTCGCGCTCGAGAAGAAGCAGACACATTTGTTGATTATGTAGTGCCTTTTACAAACAACATACTTGTTTCTCAATCTATTATTGCACATTGCCTTGCTAAAAAAAACTCTGGCGTTTGATCAAAGTATTGGCAACAGATATATCCCACGATTTGATAAGCGAAACTGGAGTTTTTCAAATATATTGTGATTAATTTGACATTTATACAATTAACAAAGACAGTCAATTTATATTTATCTAAATATTTAAATTTATATGCTCGCCGGCATCAAGTGGCCTTCGTAGTGATTATGGCTGTTTCCCCGCTGCATAATATTAGGAAGCCATAAAAAGCTAAAAAGTAATGTTTATAAATTTACAAAATCAATCAAGTTTGAGTATTGTAAAGGTAATCGTAAGGTAAGGAAACGCCTTTCCCTCTGGTTTGGAATATCTTCTGTAGCTCACCGCTGGTTCCAATCCTATCTCCAATCTAGATCCTTTCAAGTTTCATGCCAGAATCAAACTTCATCACCCTTCGATCTATACTATGGAGTACCACAAGGATCTGTCCTTGCAATGGACCGGTTTTGTTCAGTCTCTACACTACCCCACTGTCATCCTTAATCAACTCTCTCAAATTGAATCATCAACTTTATGCAGACGACACTCAATTATTTCTTTCGTTTACTCCATCTTCCTTTAAGGCATCAATCTCTGAACTAGAATCAGCATTTTTGTCAATCTCATCGTGGATGTCAGCTAATCTCCTTGCCCTCAATCCCTCCAAAACAGAATTTCTCTTATTTGGACTGCCACAACAACTGAAAAAATTGAAAATCCCACACTGATTTTAAATCCCAGATACAATAATAACCCTGTTCCAACTGCAAAAAATCTTGGATTTACTTTTGACTCCTCCTAAATTTTGAAGCTCACATATCTCAACTATCAAAAAACCTGTTATGCTCACATTCGTGATCTACGTCGCCTTCAACCTACCTTGATATTAAAACTGCTTCCACTATTGCCACTTCAATAGTTCACTCTAAGTTAGATTACTGCAACTCACTGTTTCACAATCTTCCAAAGGCTTCCATATGTAAACTCCAATCGATTCAAAATGCCTTAGCTCACCGCAGTAACTAAATCGCCTAAATTTTTATTCGATTACACCATTACTCAAATCTTCCACTGGCTCAAGATAACAGAACGCATTGAATATAAAATAATATCGATGACTTATAACTCACTCCATACATCAAAACCAGTCTACCTAAGAAATCTGATAATTCCACAACAACCTGGATCTACTAGATCCTCTTCTCATGTAACTCTCCTTCGACCTCTGAATCAATCATCTCTCAAAATTTGCAATCGTGCTTTTTTGATATGCGGCACCTGAGCTTTGGAACTCAATTCCAATATCCCTTCGTTGTCTACATCAAATCCAAATAACAAACTCTGAGTCACAATTTTCTCCCTTCTTGCAACATCTCCTCATGTTTTTCTTTCCAAAACTAAAATCATTTCTCTTTATAAAATCATTTCCTCCATAGCTATAGCGTCCTGCCCACTCGCCCTTTTGATTAAATGACCCGGCATGAATGACCCACCTTTGGCTATAGCTACTTCATTTGAGATTGAGCGCATAGGAATAAGGAGCTACTTCGGTGCATCTTTTGGAAGCGCTTTAGAAATTAACGAGATTTTACTTACTTACTTACTTACTTAATCTTCTTGATTTCTCGGAAGATTGAGTTTATTTCAATAGCGGTAACACCGACAGCGGCTGCTGATTGCATTTGTTAGCTATGGCTGAAAGCGAAAAGGAAATCGATTATCGAAGTCCTCTTGGAGGTTAATTATCAGTTAAAACGATCGACTAGCTACGTTAATTTCGTCATTTTGTATCGTTAACGCAGTCTTAATTGTCTGTGTTTTAATTATTAGATTGTACTCTAGCAACTGTAATCGCTTTGTATAGCGCATACTTTAGACACTACATTTAAGTAGCTTTATTATATAGCGCTGAGTAGGATGGGCTGCTTAGGACTGTATGATTGAGTTGTAACTTTATTGTAAAGCTATTTAATATTTCTCAATAGACGTTTTCCTTTCAATTTCACTATTTATTTATTTCGTTCAGTGACTACTGATGAAATTGGTGACTCAACTGTAAAGGTGAGCATTGTAATTCCTGGAGTAAAGAAACAGTCAATGCGAAGTGGAATGGCAAATGGATCGCTCAAAGTGCAGTTTCAATCACGGTATGTGAGCATTTATTCCGTTTGCTTTAGTTTTGCATAAAAAGCGTTAAATGCTTAACAGAATTGACACGATGGGAGTTGATTATCACTAGAATAGAATATGATTTTAATTTCATATTTGAATTTTGTTTGAAATGAAGCAAAAAAGATTTGGTTATACCATTCATTCCAATTCAGCATTTGTGAAATGCTGATTTCCATCAGAGATTCCCTCATTTTCTAGGAAGCCATTTATTAATGTCGTTTCACAAGTAAAATTAAACTCTGATCGCCATATTTTGCATTTGACCCATATCGCTTCTAATGTGATCTGTTACAGCAATTAAAGTTTACTCTTATTCTATTACTCTTTTGGCTTTTAAACATAATATTGCTGTATTGTCTATGCAGACTTTTGTATGATTTACAAATTTACCAATTTTCAGTGTTTGTAGATGGGATGTTACAAGATGTAATGATGTAATAAGAGCATTTGATTATGTGTACATAATTATTATTTATTATTTGATTATGTGTACAAAACTGCATCATTCAGTGTGCATTTCGCTGTTTCCTAAAGTTGTTTCTAATATGAAAAATACTTCTGGTAGTTAACCTAATTTATATATTGCTCGTGAATGCTTATCTGGTAATTCCTATAAATTAGTTATTTCTCCATCATTTTTTCTCATCTTCAGTGCCTTTCTGTCCTTTGTTCTCATGACCAACCGGTTGTATGTGCTTTGATAATTGTGTGCGGCTGCTTTGTCAGGTACCATTCTTGGTAAACAGCTACTACAGCTTCACTGTCTATCAAGTGCTGACTCATCAGAGTACAACAAACCTTAGTACACTTCACAGACCATTTTAACTTACACTCCATGCTGGCAGACATATGACTGCATGAGAGATGAAATCTCTGACCGCCCGGGGTTTGAAAAACTGGGCCAATGGAACATCTCCTGGTTTCAGAGGTGACACTCTACCAGGAGAACCACTGAGGCAGATGCTTGAAGGCATTTTAACAGGATTACTTTAGACAAGTGGTTCTCAACCTTTTTATGATGAAGGACCACTTGGAGATATTGAACTTACGTGGTGGGTCGCCTCCATTATCTACAGCAGCAGGTGTTATATTATCAGAGTTTTGGCAAATGTGTTTGACTT
Source organism: Metaphire vulgaris (assembly GCA_018105865.1). Classification (NCBI taxonomy): domain Eukaryota; kingdom Metazoa; phylum Annelida; class Clitellata; order Crassiclitellata; family Megascolecidae; genus Metaphire; species Metaphire vulgaris. The sequence goes on along the minus strand of CM030850.1, from coordinate 15,397,033 downwards.
TTTGGTCATTGCTATCTAAATAGCCACTGAAAATGATGTTCTTCGCGCACTTTCATTGACTCTAGTTGTCTCTGACATGCCAGACTTCTGACTAGCAAGTGAATGTTGCTTACATACGAAGTACTTCCATGTTTTAATTAATTTTTTGGAAAGAATGTGATTATTTTCCACGCCGTGTTCTGTGTTATTTGCTGTGACATTAAATGGTGTTGCTTATTTATTAATTTGTGAGTGCCTGCTGATTATCTTAATATCGTGACATTTTTAATGAATATGTTGCATTACTTTGAAGGTAAAGGTCACACTGTAGACCTATAATAGCACATGATTATAATCCCACTTGGCTAGTGCAGCGCTACTGGAAGGCCGGCTGGCTGCTGATCCAGTGAGTCACTGGACTATGATGCCACTGATTTACACTTAGTTATTCTACATGATCTCAATGGCAGTAGTTGTGCATTGTAAGGTAATTGTGTAATGTAATTATTTGTTGGTCTTGGTTATCAAAGTTCCTGCACTTCTATTGATTCTTCATATTCAAAGATGAATTCCTGAGCATCGTCTAGACCTAGTGGTGAGAATCTTTGTCCTTTTCTTGCGATATTTTGATCACTTAATAGTTGTGTGTGGTTCTGTTTTGCAGATCGTTTGAGGTGAAAGTTCAGCTGGATAGTAATAAAAATGGCAGGAAAACGTCTGATTATTTTCGATGCCACATCAAGCGCCTGCCTCAAGAGATCCTTCCAGAGCGGTCAACATACAAGGTATGTCAGTTTCACTTTCTATAATGATTTTCACTACTTTCACTATAAGGACCCATCCATATATTATGTATGCCCTGAGGGGAGGGGTGGTTGAGTTTTGGAGATTTCACGTACAGGGAGAGGGGAAGGGTCTTGACTGAATGTGTACACATGCACAAATTTATATATAGCCTACGTAACAATTCTAAAACTGCTCACTTATTCACACATACATTAGATTTGAGCTCAATTAAAATTATTTTGTCAGATGCAGTGTTCTAGACAATAGCATTTGAATGTTCTATTGCATTTTTTAAACTTTTGAAAACACAATGTTGCAAAACTATAATTTAATAATAAAATGAATGCTTTGTGACTATGGCTAAAAATTAATTTTTCAACCAGGATGGGAGGGGTAGAGCAGCTAATTTACATATGCCTAGGGGAGGGCCCAAAAATGTATGGCGTGCAACAGGGGAGGGATATGCAAATATGCCTTTTTGCATATGCAATGTATGGATGGCCCCTAATGATTGTGTTAGCATTTATTGTTTGCAGACCAACAAGGAATCTGATGCATACAAGTAAATTGTACAGAACTTCATTTGCTGGTTTTTGCTTTGATTGTAAGATTTGTTGTGCAAGACTTTTCGATCATGTTTATAGCTTCAAAAGTCTGTTGGAGAATTTTAGTATCATGTTATAATTTTTAAACATGTTTTATCATTTCTTTATCATTTTAGTTTACTGTAGAGTTGCTCCAGCAGTGCGGCTGGCTTAAAGTTTACTCTGACTTAATGGCTGCCGAGCATTGATTGGTTAGGTTAATTGATTGCTGAATAGCATATTAGTTATTTCTATTATTCTCTGTGATTGCTGATTTCAGATTGAGAAGGATAAAATTGTTCTGACGCTTCTGAAGGCAAAGCCTTTATCCTGGGCCGGTGACTTGGACAGCAGAGGATTAGAAATGGATGAGAGCGACTGAGTGTTGACGGGCAAAATGTGTTTCTGAGAAAACGTCTGTTAAAACTCGAATGTGAAGAGAAATTTATCTATGATAGTATTGAGAATTGTGTTTTTGTGGTTATTGTTGATGTTTGACAGATCAGCTGGTCATTGTGATTCTCTGCTTAAGCGATGTTGTCCTTCTATTTGTAGAAATTGATTTAAGTTTTTAGTGATTAGGATTAACTAATGGAATTGGATTATAATTGAAGGTCACGATTACATTAGTTTACCCTATGGTTTTATTCCGATCATAATATATATATGTGTGTGTGTGTGTGTGTGTGTGTGTGTGTGTGTGTGTGTGTGTGTGTGTGTGTGTGTGTGTGTGTGTGTGTGTGTGTGTGTGTGTGTGTAAATGTTAGATATTCTGTAAGCATTCATCACTGCTAAAATTCCTAATTTTCCTTTTTCCTATGTGTCTGGTAGATTGTATCAGATGCTTTTGTGAACCGTTGTGTGTTGTTCAGTTGTAGTGACAATTTGGTTAGGTGCTATGACAGTATTCCTATGTATGTTTGCATTGTATTGCTTCATTGGATTGCTTTGCTGGACAAGTTAAATGCTGTAACATGCAGTGTATGCATTTTGAGAGTTTTGGCATTGCAGTGGTATCACCCGATGTGTAACCTATTCACTAGATGGCGTAACTGATTGAAATTTCTAACATCTTTCTACAATCTACACGATCTTTCAGCATTCTCTAGTGAGATCGTAGAACAGCGGTGCATTTGCATTTTCTGCGCATTTTTACTAGGTCTTGATATTTCAGTGTGATGTCATTTTGGACTCAAAGGATTTTATCTGATATCCAAAATAAGAACCAAAGTAACTTATGCTGTACTCATTTGTACCTGGTGACCTTGTTGTACCCAAGATTTTGCTATTGCAAGTATAATGCAGTTGTACAGTAAATGGTTGTTGCTGGGTGAATGATAGAAATCGATTAATAATTCTTGCACAGGAGGTTGACTCTTTATGCTGAAATAAAGTAAAGTGAATATTAGTGATTGTGGTTGAGATTCAGAGAACTGACATTTACACTTTATGCCCTAACACATTGAATCTGTTGCAGATATCCATATCCAGAGCAGGGTTTAATCTAGGCCGTTTCCGGGGGAATTGCCCTCCCCGGAAATTTCAAATTCCGCCCCCCCTCCGGAAATTTTGGCTTACTACATCAACTAACAGCAGCCCCCTAGCTGACTTCCCCTCTGGCCTTGTCAGTTTCCTCCCGGAGTCCAGAGTTTAGATTAAACACTGATCCAGATCATTGATATCATGTTGGACCCTTACTCCCCAAACAAAAGAGAGGCAGTGTTTGTCTGCCTTTAAGTTTCTATTTATTTTTGTATTTTGTAATAACATGAGGCTTCATAACAGTGTTTAATCTAGACTCCTGGACTCGGGGGGGGGGTAACTGGAAAAGCCGAGGGGAAAACTGATAAAGCCGGGGGGAATTCTGCTAGGGGCCGCTGTTAGTCCATGTAGTATTCCAAAATTTCCGGGGGGATTTTGAAATTTCCGGGGGGAAAGGGTAATTTCCCTCCCGGAAACAGCCTAGATTAAACACTGCTTCATAGCATAGCAGCACTGCACCGTGCGTGGACGCAAGACAGTTTAGTTCATAATTTAAGAAGGCAGATGTGTAATGCCACACAGATGGTCTGATGATAAAAGAAGTATCTGCCATTTGGGATGTTAGTAGATTGAGTAGATTGAATGAAGAGTGAAATGCATTGCAACGGAGACAACAAATGTAATGAGTTGGAATCACAATTCTTTCTGGACGGATCACAGAGTGTTTGGCAAATTCTTCTGATGTGTTTGGTGTTTAATTTTATATCTTTATATTCATGCGACAGAGAGAGAGAGAGAGATGGCCCAGATGGGCATTTCTGTTAACTATAATCTCATACGGAGATTCTGAAGAATGAGAGAGAGAGTGAGAGGTAGCGAAAAATTATGCTACTGCGTTTCAATTCTCTTCCCTCACCCTTAGCTCCAGACACTGAGATTAATATATATATATAAATATATATATATATATATATATATATATATATATATATATATATATATATATATATCCTCAAATCGATACGATGCGGAAATCTGGACTATATCTGGGGCTACATAAATAAAAACCGTCTTATATAAGCAGCATAGGCCTCTGGAAGATCCGGATTAGAAAACGTGGAGTGAAACGGGAGAATGGAATCGGATGAAAGATGAGAGCGAAGAAGAGAAAGACCAGAGGACAAAATGGGTGGGCGGAGGGACAAAGATCGAAGACAGAGGACAGTAAAGAGGGAATTACTTTGGACACATCTGCTGCTTAGATTCTTCTTCTGCCGAAGCAGTTCCAGACGGAAACAGCTGCCGACTCGAGCCGAGGAGGTGAAGGGGAGGGGGGTCAGAAGCGTTGTCGTAGAATTGCTTTCCACGGACGTTATCAGCAAATGAACTAGCGTCGAAACCAAGAATGCGATAGGGAAAAAACTCCGATTGAAGGCAGATCTACAGTGCAGGGACCCTTCGACCAGCATCAGAAGCCTCTATGTTCAGTCACACAACAGTCAGCCACTATAACTTAAGCCAAGACACTAACACCCCCCTCATCGATCCATGCCTGTTTCAATTATGTGGTTTCGTGTAGACACCTAACATAGGCCTATTGATAAGATTGGTTTTCTACAATATTGGGAAGATCTCTTGAGGCTCGAGCAAGCCTGTTGGTAGCCAAAATGTTAGCGGGATTGTGGTAGATTGACAGCGTTAGAGAGAGAGAGAGAGAGAGAGAGAGAGAGAGAGAGAGAGAGAGAGAGAGAGAGAGAGAGAGAGAGAGAGAGAGAGAGAGAGAGACAGACAGACAGACAGACAGACAGACAGAGACAGAGACAGAGAGACAGAGAGAGACAGAGACAGAGAGAGAGAGACAGACAGAGAGAGAGAGAGAGAGAGACAGAGACAGAAGAGACAGAGACAGAGAGACAGAGACAGACAGAGACAGACAGAGACAGAAGAGACAGAGACAGAGAGACAGAGAGAGAGAGAGAGAGAGAGAGAGAGAGAGAGAGAGAGAGAGAGAGAGAGAGAGAGAGACAGAGACAGAGACAGAGAGACAGAGAGAGGAGAGAGAGATTTAATATACATTTGCAAAATAATGACTGAGGAACTAAGTGTGTCGTAGTCTAATGACGATTCTTTACACTAGCAAACTATAGCAGTATGCACAAGAGACCACAAATGCAAATTCTTCAAGAAGACGGTGGGACCGAAGAAGAAAAATTTTAGTTCTAGGTTATTGAATTTATGGAACATTTTGGACGAAAAGAGAGTAGGCCTATAGGCAGGGCCGGATTAAGGTCCGAGTGGGCCGGGGAGGGAGAGCTGAGAAAAAAGGCCGTCGCCTATACTGAAAATCTCTGACAAGCAAAAAAAGGTTATCTCTTCCAAATAAATCGTGCTGACAAGCAAAAAAGGTTATCTTGAAAATCGGTGGGCCTATTTTCATGATGGGCGGGGGGCTACAGCCCCCTCAGCCCCCGCCTTAATATGGCCTGTCTATAGGACTAACACTAACAGTTGAAACAATTAATAGCCTAAATGGATTGAAAAGTTTTCTAGAAGAAGAACTGGGTTACTAAGTGAGACCAACGCCTCCTAACACATCTGCAATTTGTATAGCTAATAATTACAATAGGCCTACATTATTACATACATATTGTAGGCCTATGTAAATGCAAACATGCTTGATTGCTAATATATGTATGATATGATATGTATGTATGATAGCTAATATAATAGGCCTACATTATTACATACATATTGTATGTAAATGCAGACATGTATGATTGCATGCATGCAGGTGTACACGCGAAAATACGGATGCATGCGCTGTGGATGAAGGCTCGTCTTGTATAGTCATGTCTTCTTCTTCTTCTTCTTCCTGTCCTTGACATTCTCTTCGCTGCGGCGTATAGACGACGTTCTGGCGCAGAGAACAGTCTCATGCAGTCAGTCAGTCGTCGACTGCGATGGCTTTATGTCCGTGACATCCGATCACTAAATGGAAGCACTTTATAAAGATGGCCGCCACAAATGCAACACGTTTCCTGCAATCCCGAACTTTGGTCGTCATCATCTCCAACGCTCTCCATCACCAGAACAACTTATCAACTCTCCCATATTCATGACAATATAATTATATATATATATATATATATATATTCCTCTTATTTCAGTGGCGTACCTAGAGCGTGGCAGGTAGGTGGCAGATGCCCCGGGGCGCCGCTTGAAGGGAGATTCTGAGGAGCAGCACATCATAGACCAGTTCGCATCAGTAAAAGCCAAAGAAGAGTGCATCTGTAGCTTCAATCCTGTGTCAGTATAAATGTCATGATGCCATGCTAATTAAGGATTTGCCAGCCTGCTAAATCTAATTTCCGGGCGCCAAACACCCTATATGTAGCCTATGCCACTGTGTTATTTGTCTATTCTATCCAGACCGTCTTAGTTATTTTGGATTTTCAGATAAAGATTATATGAACGATATAGGATTTACAGATAAAATGCTAAATAAAAACGAAATAAGAAAAGGCGTCTTCAGATCCTGGAGCGTGAAAAATGAGGAAATTATTAGTAATTTCAAGCGACAGTGTTTCCTTCGCTTCAATCGCCAACTCAGCGTCTACCTTCAAAGCGAATTTCCTCTCAGCAGCAGCGGCGGCAGCAGCAGCAGCGGCGGCAGCTGCTGTGTCGTTTCCGTCTTCCAAAATGCACCTTGATGGCGTCTGGATCGGTCGATCGCAGATTTCAGGAATCGATTTAACGAATATTTTCGGCGCAGTTGTCGCCAGAAAAAATTAATAGGCGACGCGCCGGAGACAGGAAGTTGAAGAGAGCGAGGAGGAGGAGGAGGAGGATGAGGAGGAGGAGGCGGGGGAGGAGGAGAGAGGTTTTGATGGGAATTTAGCGCCTTCTTCCTCCCCCTCTTTCTTCTTCTTTCTTCTCTTTCCTGTTCTTCTTCCGCCTCTTTCCTTTCTTCTTCCTTCTCTTTCTTCTTCCTCTTCTTTCTCTTTCTTCTTCTTCTTCTTCTTCTTCTTCCTCCTCCCTTTCCCTTCTTCTCCTCCTCTTTCTCCTCCTCCTCCTCCTCCTCCTCCTCCTCCTCCCCTCTACGGTTCCCCACGTTAGACGTCGTTTGGTCAGGCAGACGACAGCATAAGCCAAACGAACACGAGAAATTCTATCGGCACCTGCTGGAGGGAAAGGCGCTCGATCGGAGAGTCTACTTTACTGGATTGTCTCCCTCTCTCTCTCTCTCTCTCTCTCTCTCTCCATCCCCACCACCCACCCACCCCGTCAGTCCTTCATCCTCTCTCTCTCCTTTAATCCGATCGTCGCACTTCGTCATTCGATTCTCGTGTCTTGCAGACGGCGGCGGCGCATCTGATGCTGCTGCTGCTGCTGCTGCGGAGGCTGGAGGAGATGATGCGGAGCGATTTGCTGGTTCGCATCCCAAGCGGCGTCGGTTAATTCGTTGAATAAGAAGAGATAACTGATCCGCCCTTTGGTCGGTTGGTTCACCTCGAACTTGCACCTACAATCCATCATCGGAGCTGAGGTGAGGAGTCGGTGGGTCAGAATGAAGGGCGGGGGGGGAGGAGGGTTGACCGGTGGACGGTCAAGCGACGAAGAGTGACCGCGAGACGGATCCGGATTAGAGTCCCGACGAGAAGATGATCCAGTGAATGGACAGCTGAGTGGAAAGACTCTTCGTCTTCCACTTGTGGATCGGTTTCCTAGTGAGCAGATTGTCGGCACTATCCCTCCCCTCAACACACAGCGCATATTTTTATCAATCTGGTTCAATCAATCAATCAAGCAAGAAAGTAATCAGTCAATCAAGTAATCGGTTAATATTTATAAAGATAAAGTTTTAATACGAAATATAAAAGTTGTTCTAATAGAAACATTTCTTCCGCGAAGGAAATACTTAGTCAACCTTTTAGTTTTTTTTGTTTTCTGGTGAAATCGCCGAAGTTCTTAAAACGAGGAAATTGTTTGATTTTGAGTCGATATCAAAATGAATCTGTATTGAAGAATCTCGTTAAACTGTCGCGTCGTAAAGTCCTCAAAATGGCGCCAGTGCTCGACTATAGAAACTCCTCTTGGAGTCTTCATCAGGTCTCTCGGAATTAATTGCTCCACAACAACTGCGTAACCTAATCGTTGTTTGTCGTAGCTCATCGAAGTCAACGTACCTGTATCTTGAAATTCATCTTTATTTGTCAAGTCTGTAGGAGATAGATTCTAGAAGAAGAAGAAGAAGAAGAAGAAGAAGAAGAAGAAGAAGAAGAAGAAGAAGAAGAAGAACAACAACAACAACAACAACAACAACAGTCTCCGTTGAATTTCTCCACTTGTTTGCGCAGATCGGGGTTACCTTAGCTACAGGCTTCGACAACTAAGCCCTATAAATAGGGTCTATTGAGAGGAAGGTAGACAGACAGAAGTCACGTCAGTCGATGTTAAAAAACTTGGCGTCAAAACTCGTGACAAGACAAATCTTCTGATAGCGAGGAGATCTCGGATTTCAAAACAGTTTTCTGTATCTTAATAGCCGTCTTCTTCTTCTCAAGCCTGCGTTGCTCTGAAGCGTCAACGATTTAGAATGATTTTCGATAAAAGAACGACGCGTCCATTTGTATGTACATGTACATTGCATTCTGACTTATTGTTTGAAAAATGGCTCAGCGGTCCTCTAACAGAAAGCGTTACTGAAGTGTTCGGTCATTGTAAAGTGGAGGGGCGTACCTAGGGCATTTGGCGCCCACGGCAAGGGGGTCAGAAAACTAGGTAACCAGGTTAACAGATCTTTAATTAACAAATCATGACATTTTATTGACACAAGATTAAAACTACAGATGCATCTTTCTTGCTTTTCTGATGCGAACTGGTCTACGATGTGTGCTCCTCAAAGTCAGTTTTCTTAGTTTCTTCTTTTGCTACCCTACATGGGATGATGGGAGCACAGTTTTCTGGCGTCCTCTTCAAGTGGCACCCAGGCCATCTGCCCTACCTGCCTTACCTTAGATAAGCCACTGGTAAAGCGTACCTCTGTTATCTCAAAACAAAGTGCGAAACATGTTTCTCTTCACTTTGCAACATGTAATCACGATACATCAAATGAACTGCGTTGATATTGTCACCAATGACGATCGCCTTCATTGCGTTGCTCAGTGAGAAGAGAGAGGTCTAGAACTTAGGCCTACTTAGACCTAGTTGCTGCCTTTCGTATAAAGTGTTGCCACTGCGGAGAAAGTTCTAGCATACAAGAAACTGAAATTTCATAATTATTATGAACAAGGGAACAACAATTGGGTGAAAAATTCGCATTATGAGGATCGTTGTTCATCTGAGACTGTATGGGGGAAGGAGTGGGGGGGGAGGGGTGTAGCGCACAATGTGTTGAAAATTTTCTCGATGGTCACTGAGAAGAAACTGCGCTGAAAATGTAAACTTTGGAAACTAAAATAAAATTTCTTTCCAACTCAGAGTCCAATTAATTATTCGCCCGATATCTTGGAATTGACTCCTCGAAAGACTTTAGGAACTGCATGAAACCTATTCCATATATATATATATATATATATATATATATATATATATATATATATATATATATATATGCAGTGACTTGTATGCAAATATATAAAGCAGTAGTCTATAAGTATTGCAATGTCCATTCCAATCAATGCTACGTTCAACGAAGTGCCCGAATTGAGTGAATCTGAGTGCAACTGACGTCATCAATACGAGTGACAGGTCAAATGGAGCCATGGGCGTAAAACACGGGGGGACGGCGGGGGACGGTCGCCCCAATAATTAGTAAGAGGGGGACAGAGTAACAATTATCCCCGACCCCAATGTTTTGTGTCTTATGGTAAAATCTGGTAAAATCACTCATCGTGGATGACCTTTTTTTGCTTGTCAAGACTTTTTGGGGATGAAAAGGGGTCTGACCTGACTTTATGAAGGATTTTATCCCCCCCCTCAATGTTGACGCCAGGTTTACGCCACTGAATGGAACCCGTCGCAGGTGAACAACTGGTGGCTGTGGCGTCGAATGTGTCTTCAGTTAAAGGTAATTTGCATGACAGTCGTTTGAGGTGTGGTTGTCGCCACAGGTGAGGAAGTGTTGATGATAGTTTGTGTGCTTCGTTTCCTTGGTGACGACGTCGAATGTGGTTTTCGAAGGAAGTGACGCGCGCGACTGAGGTGAGGCGGGAAACGCGCAGGTGCCCCACACTATTCCTCTGTCGGCGCTCTTGGCAATGACGTCATTGACGGCGAATGACGTCAGACAGTCGCACGTGATGTTGGCGCCGACGAGCGACAGCGTCTTGAGTCTGGCGCGCTTCGACAGAGCGCAGCGCCTGAATGACGTCAGGTTGGCGACGTCGAGGAACAGGTGACGCAATCGCGCCGTCTGGCGGAGGATTCCGTCCGGAAGTTTGACGAAACCGTTTCCGGAGAGGTCGAGATGCTGGAGAGAGCGCAGTCCGAGGAAAGTCTTCGGGAGAAGGAAGCCGATCTTGTTGTTGCGGAGGATGAGACGCGAGAGATTCCGGAGGTTGGAGAAGAGATCCTCGGACAGGAAGTCGATGGAATTGTCGGCGAGGGAGAGGCTGAGGAGGCCGTCCAGCCGATCGAACGCCTTCGGCATCACGATGTTGATGCGATTGCCTTCGAGACTGAGCACCTTGAGGCTGTTCGTGTATTCGAACGACTCTTTGTACAGGACCCGGATGGAATTCTCGCGCAGGTTCAACACCTCGAGTTCGATGAGGTTCCGGAAGACGTTCTTCGACAGTTCCGAGATCCGGTTCCGATCCAGATCGAGTCTTCGGAGGTTCCAGAGTCCGGCGAGGGTGGTGTCGTTCAGCCGGTGGATGTCGTTGCCCCACAGCAGCAGCTCGCGCAGTCGCTTGGCGCCCTTGAAGAACCCCGTGGGGATGGTGGCGATGCTGTTGCCCCACAGGTGCAGCCGTCTCAGCTCGTCCATCCCGCTGAGCAGACGACCGGGCAGGACGCCGATGCCGCAGCCTCCGAGCTGCAGCTCCTGCAGGACGTGCTCTAGACCGTCGAAGGCGTTCGACGAGATGCGATCCGACAGGTGGTTGAAGTTGAGGACGAGGGTGGCCACTCGGATCGTGGCAAAAGCCCGCTCCGGTAGCTCGGTTATGCCCTGCTGGGCCAGACACAGCCTCTGGTAGCGGCGGTCCTCGGCTCCTCCTCCGCCTCCTCCTCCTCCGTCGTCTGCCAAGTGGAAGCGCGGGATGATGCCGTCCAGTCCGTCGCAGACGATCTCCCGCGTCGTCCAAGTGCACGTGCACTTGTTGCGGACGATCGAGTCGTCGTCGTCGTCTGCGTCGTCCGACGAGCGATTCGCCGCTTCGAAGGAGCACGTGACCAGACGAGACGACGACGACGACGACGACGACTGTGGAACGAAGGACGTGGCGCGAACGACGAGGTCGAGGTCAGGACCAATGTCAGCGGAAGGGAGAGCAGAGGTAGCGTCGACGTCGTCAGCGCCATCCCGTGTCCGATCCTGGATGTGAAAGACGCGGCCGATGGATATCCGTCGATATGTGTATATATATGTATCACATGTTATCTGCTTAGTATCCTCTTGTATGTCTATAATGCTAAGTGCATGATTGCAGTGTCCCTCAGAGTCGGACTTCACAGACTCTGTTTCTCCAGCGACGCCAACCAACGGAGGAGCCACCGTCCGTCTCCCGACCGAACCACCTTCCGCTCGCACGCAGCCACTGTCCTACGGAGGGAGAGGGCAGAGATGGGAGGAAGGGCGGACGGCTGTTCCCTCTACGATCCCTCCCCCCTCCTCACTCCGCCGCCGCCGCAGCCGCCGCCGCTGTGCAAATATCACAGGATAGAAGTAATTCGATTCGCGACAAAACGGACATCGAAGAAAACAACAGATAAACTCTTGCAGACATTCATCATCGTCTCAGCATCCTCAGCTGCTGCTGCTGCTGCTGCTGCTGCTGCTGCTGCTGCTGCTGCTGCTGTCATCCTTTGAAGGCTTAGGATCGTAGCGGATGCGGGCGTCTTGTCTCGCAGCCTTAAGACTATTTAATGGCTCATAAAATCAACAAGGAAACACCGGATAAAGTCCGTCTCTTCCTCTTCCTCCTCCTCCTCCTCCTCCTCTTCATCTTCCTCCTCCTCCTCCTCCTCCTCCTCCTCCTCCTCGCAGAGCAGATGACGTTTAATAACTACTTCTCGGGGCTCAGTCGCCGTTTGTCTCTCGGAACAACGACGGTGCTATTGTCCGCGAAGAGGAAGGATCGAAAGACGCTTCGTCGCCAGAGGTCGCCTGCTTTATTCGGTTCCTTCTGACTCTGCACTGGTTCCCTCTCCTCCTCCCTCTCTCCTCTCTCCCTCTCTCTCTCTCTCTCTCTCTCTCCATCCGCCGCCGCCGTCGCCGCCGACAGTTCTGGGAGCCGAATAATGTCGAAAGGACGTCTGCGTTTCCTTTGATTTTCCCGCCCAGATGGAGTTCGACTGGACGACGGTCGTCTGCCCCTGCCTCCACCTGTTCTGATGGCGTAGACGGCGCCTCGCCTTCGTTTTCCGTCTCAGTCGAGAGCCGGAAAACCACGATTACGCTTAATCGACCAGCCTCTTCTTCTTCTTCTTCTTCTTCTTCTTCTTCTTCTTCTTCTTCTTCTTCGGCGACGACGACGACGACGACGTCGTCATTAATCTCGCAGAAGCGTAAACACCGGAGGAGGAGAAGGAGGAGGAGGAGATCTTATCGGATGCAATGCGAATGTCTTTTCGTTCGGTCGAATGGAAATAAGCATCGGACAGAAGAAGGACCCTCGCAGCGTTCTTGCCCCATGTCCTCGACGTCGTTCTTGATCGTGTTTTTTCTCCATCCAAAACGAATTTCCGCTGTCGACGATTAACAAACGGACAGACGAACGAACAGAGAGAGAGAGAGAGACAGACAGACAGACAGACAGACAGACAGACAGACAGACAGACAGAGGTGGTTGAACGTTGGTATCGCCAAGTGATTTCAGCATCGCCTAAAGAGTAATCCGTTCGCTTCTCAGTCTGATCCCTCCCCCGACCCCTCCTCCCCCCAATTGTTTAATGCTTACTCAAAAGTCTAAACCAGAGAGCTGCAAAAGTTAGTCGATCCATAAGCTGAATAAATTTAATGCATTCAGCTTTAAAGCATATAATGACTGCTTTTCGGTTAAGCTGAAACATGAAGGAACGAGCATTTCCTGCTTTTAATTAAAACGTATGCATTAGAAATCCGCGGATGAATTTACGGAGATCGCCTCGAATGTCTGCTTTTGTCGTGACAATGTATTTTCGGTGAATTAGGGTAAAATGGGGTCACTTCGGCATCTTAAGCTTTTTTAGGTGTACCTTTCTTATTTTGAAATCTTTTTGGACACAGTTAACTGTTCTTCAAAGCAGTTTACTCTATTCACGTAAGTTTTATTGTCAATTGTATTTTGGAATCAAGGTAAATTTTTTATTTTGATCTAAATCTCGGTTGTCAAAGGCCGAAGTTACCCCTATTACCAGGTAACTTCGGCAGAGCCTTATTATGCTCGCCAGGTGAAAATCAATGACAGAATAAAATATCTAATAGACCTATTAAACTTCTATAGCGCCACTTTATAATGCCCGTTCGGTGGACGAGGAAGAGTCAGGCGTTGCAAATTCAAGTTAATAATAAGGATGCGTCTGCATATCCTTCGTTTCGACGGATTTTCTGATTTCGTTTCAGATAATCGAAGCAAAAGGCGACGTTCAGAGATCTTTTCGATTTAGAGACAGACATTTGCCAGAACAGAAGTCGTCTGTTGTTCCTCTGCAACAGAATTTCTGGGTTCTGGTCAATGGAGACAAAGCATGACGTCTGTGAAGACGACTCAACGAATCGCTGACTCAGCAAATACATCGAAGCACCCTTCCCATTGGACCATCGAATTAAACGCCTCTCAGAGGTCACACAACGACGACGACGACGACGACGACGACGCTTCATAATCATCGTCATCTTCTTTCTTATCGTCATCTTCAGCATCATCATCATCATCATCGTCATAATCATCATCATCATCTTCATCATCATCATCTTCTTCTTCTTCTTCACATTGTCATTGTACGCAACGATTTAGCAAACACAACCGCATATATACAAAGAGAGAGAAAAGAGAGTGAGAAAGACAGAGTTACAGAGACAGTGACAGCGACAAAGAGATTTATAAAGAGACAGAGACAGGGAAGACTGAGAGACAGAGAGAGATACAGAGACAGAGATAGAGTCAAACAGATAGACAGACAGACAGAATCAGAGATAGACAGACAGACACGCAGACAGAGGCAATGCCACAGACAGCTTGAAGCAAGCGGACGGACATGGACAAAAATTGTAAACGAGACAAACCCAGAGACAGTTAAAAACTTAGTAGACATCTAGAAAGAAGAAACGGACGGACATGGACAAAAACGGTTTGAATAAAAGGTTTCCGCCATTTTGACTCAGACCCCAACCATCAGTGACAAACCCAGAGACAGTTTCCCAAAACCGTAAACTAGGACAAAGTCGAGACAGCAAATCCTCAGAAAATAGTAAAATGCAGGACTGGAAAATGATGAAAAAAGAAAATGGACGACTGGAAAATGAAGGACCAAATCTTAGGGGTGAAAATGCATGACAGTCGAGGAAAAATGAAGGACGGTTTGAAATGATGGATAAAAAATGCAGGACTGGTAAATGAAGGACCAAATCGCAGGGGTGAAAATGGTTCAAATGAAGGACCAAATCCGCCTTTATAAATTTATAAAAGAAACTGTTATCAACTGACATTATCAATGTAAATATAAATAAGACATAAGCTGTTTATTTGTTGTAATTATTGAACTCCGTAAAAACTTTATAACAGACAAAGGAAGGTCAATTTAACTAACGACTGTCTCAAGTTAGTAAAAAAACAAGCATTCGTTAATCAAGCATCGACACCATCTGAAGTTAGCAATGAAAAAGGCAAAAACAACAAGTAAAGCACCATCAGTGTCCGACATACAGTGTTTGGCGGCAAAAAATAAATGTTGAGCAACAAACTACAAGTCTGAAAAGGACCTTAAATATATAGACGCATAACCATTGTAATTGGAGTCCGACTGTCCTGACAATTCTGGTGTCTGCGTGACGAACTATCGCGACAGTCTGCAGATTCTCACTGGCAATTATCCGAAGGCAAGCTATCATGTACAGTCGGCTATCCGACCGGTCCGTCATTTTCCAGTTCTGCATTTTCTAGTCCTGACAAAGTCCTTCATTTTCGAGACAGCCTGCATTTTCACCCCTGCGAAATCGTCATTTTCCAGTCCTGCATTTTCACCCCTCTTTGGTCCGTCAACATCTAACTTTCAGGCGACCTCTACCGGACGGTCACGTGGTCTAGCAAGTGTTCAATGCACCTGCATGGTTGAAGCAGCCTAGCTGTTCAGCTGCTCAGCTGTTCGTAGGATGGCAGACATGGGCGTCCGGAGGGGGTGCAAGGGGGGTGCAATTGCACCCCCTGGACAAATTGTGGAGTTATGAAAAAGCTAAAACTACTTGTTTCTTTCGTCACAAGAACTTGTTTTGCACCCCTGGAAAAATTCCTGCGGACCGCCATGATGGCAGATGATGGCAGAGTTACGACGGCGGAGGAGGAGGGGAGGAGGAGGAGGAGGAGGAGGGGCAGCAGCAGAGGCCGTCTTGTCGGTCGCAGTCGAAGGATTTTAAATATTTGATGTTTTGGATGCAAATGAAGCAATCGTTGGGTTTTGGCCAAAACGGCGAAATTAGCCTCGTTCTCATTTCGGGCGCCGCCTTTATTAGCCTCGTTACGAAAGCGAAGTCGTGGGAAAAACAGAGCGACGAGAGACAGACAAACGAGCGCAGAAACAAGCAGAAGACAAGACAAGACAAGACAAGACAGGACAAGACGGAGTGTCAACATACAGAAGAACCATTTACTGTACACCAGTGTCGGTTCCAGGATTTCTTGGTGGGGGTAGGGTGGGTGAAATGAATTCATAGGAAGTGGAGGGGGGTGAAAAGAGAAGAGAAAAAAGTCAGCATTGGCAGTGTTTTGCCTACTTGAATGTTAACAAACGTTGCCAAAAAGGCTGACAAGCAAAAAACGTCATCCGCAGTTTGACAAACAAACAAACACTTTAAAAATTCAAGTCCGGTGGGAAAATGTTTCTGAATGCATCCCCACTCATCCCCACATGGAACTTCCACTGCTGTCCACCACACTGTATGCCTACGTGTACATTGTACACTGTGCGGCGCAGCAATTGTTATGCAGGAGAAATGACGAGCACTGACAGAAGAGAGAATTATTCCGAATAACGAATATAACTAAACGATTATTTGATTCATTTATCATATTAATCTATGAAACTCTAGCTAAGCGTGTTCTGGGAGCAATAGCAGGGACGTCATTTGGGGGCATGGGCGGGGGTTGTCCCCCTGATTTTTAGGGAAAAATTTTTTTCGCCAATGTTTGTGTTATTTGTTATTTAGTTTTTTGAAAAGGTCAGCACAACCCCTAAAAGGAGTGGTGCCTGATGTCGAGTAAACTGAAGTAACTAATCGTAAAATAAATGAGACTTGAGACTGACAAGCAAAAAAAAGGTCGTCAACTTTTTCTCAAACTTGTCAGGTCGAAAGTGTTTCCCCCCCTGAAAACAGTGAAATGACGTCTCTGAGCAATAGAAGTGTTCGAATGGTAGACGAGAAACTGTAGAGTAGACGGATGGAAATAGAGAAGAAAAGGAAGGAAACTAGAGAAGAGAAGATGAGGATGGGGCAAAACACATGGAAACGATCAGCAAACCACCACAGACCGATCTAAGTAGAGAGCATCTGCAAATATAGAAGTTGAAAGACGAATTTTGTAAAAGCGGAGAAGATTTGAAGAGAAGAGAACGAAGAGAAATATAATAAAAGGACTAAGAAGGACTTGGGTAATAAATTACAATTGAATCATTTTGAATTGATAAATTACCAGCATCTTTCTAATCTAAAAGCCTACTAATAGGCCTATAAAACACACAGTCTAGACCTAGGCCTACATCGCAAATAAGAAGACTGACTCCCCATTTCATTGCAGGAGCATTAATTATATAAATTTATAATCGTTACTTTTCGTATATTTCCTAAATGGGCTTTTGAGCGTCTGCTCGAGAGAGATATTAAGACGGATTAATTGGCTCCGTAGACTCATTTAACCGACGCAGATTACGACGACGACGACGACGACGACGACGACGACCAATAATTATGCAATTAAGACAAAGCCAGACACTCGGTCACTGCTGGAAGAGGGACGATTACGAAGTCACTTAATTAAAAGACTGTTTTTCCCCCAACTCCTCACTCCCTCTCTTTCTATATCTTCCGCCGCTCACGCCACACCATATTGAAGGAAGAGGAGGAGAAGGAGGAGGAGAAGGAGGAGGAGAAGGAGGAGGAGGAGGAAGGCGAAGCCCGTCCTCAGTTCCCACTCATCCAATGATAAAAATGTCGATACATGAAAAAAGAGGCTCTACTTGATTGGGTCTTTTACTATTACGGACAGGGGCGTCTTTACATGTAAAAATTCGGGCACAGTGCCCGGGGCCCCGCGCCAGGCCCGCCGAGAGAAATTCCGGGCCCCTGTGCAGAATGACCGGCGGGCCCCGAAAAAAATTTAAAAAATTGCTAACGACCCTTTCTTGCTTGTCATTGGTTTAACCCAAATTAACCGACACGGTCATGTTGCAACTCTCGAAAACTAGTGCTGAGCTTTTTTCTTGCCGCTCTTTTTCACACTCAGTAGCGTCATTTCACACTTTTCTTCGAGGCGAAATAAATTTTTTGTCAAATTTGGCCAAATTTTGGCATATTATGGGCAAATTTTGAGCAATTATAGGCAATTTTTGGGTAGTTTTTTGGCCAATTTTGTCAAATTTGAAAATTTTTGACATTTTTTGGCAAGTTTTGGACAATTTTGGCGATTGTTTGCACATTTCACATTTACAGTATTTATTTACTTAATACATTATTTCTTCATTGTCCTTGGGGGCCCGCCTGCCCCTCCCCAAATGACGCCTCTGTTCACACTGTTCATTTTGATGCTTTTGATGTCCTCAGGTCCGGGCCCCCTTTTACTCGCCGGGCCACCTTCTTTAGTGTTATTATTGGTATTATTGTTAATTATGCATATTCATCATCGGCCCGGGCCCCCTCCAGACCGCCGGGCCCCTGTGCATTTGCCCCCTCCCTGCCTCCCGCTCTCGGAGGCCCTGCCCCGCGCATCTTAGGGGCCCCGCGCAAACTACTTTTTTAAAACGTAGGATTAGTTTTTTTGGTTGTCAACATTCAAACACGTTGGAAACGACCTTTTTTAACTTGTCAACATTGATCTTCACGTCTAGGGCCCCGCAGACCGCCAGGTGCCAGGTGCCCCGCAGACCGCCAGGTGCCAGGGGCCCCGCACTGGTTAAAGACGGCCCTGATTACGGATGTTTTAAATGTGGGTCTGGCGTAGCCACGGGGGACCCTAACCCGGGGAGAGGGAATTTGAGATTTCCGCGTGGGGGAAAAGGGCAATCCCCCCCGAAAGGGACTAGCGTGTCAGATTCCTTACCCCCAGAAAACTTTCTCGCCGGATTTGCGCAAATCTGGTAGGTGGTCTGGGGCAGGTTGGGGGGGGCAGTTACCCCCCGATTTGCCCCCGTGGCGACGATAATGCAGTGCATCGGATGCGTAATTAACTTCGATTGGTCGATTGGTCGATTGGGAAGAACTTGTAAGTGCGTCGATCGGTGACAGTCGAGTGCTTCCTCCGTCGATCGGTTGAACGCTTCTTTCGCTTCTGTTTCTCTGTTAATTGGAAAACAGCTAATCGTCAATATTCAGACTGTGGTCGTCGTCGTCGTCGTCGTCGTCGTTTGCTTTCGATTGGTTCTCTGATGAAACGCATCTTGTCGCAATCGACCAAAAACAGCAATCCCCATTTAACCTCTTCGGTGCACATAGCCACACACTACGCCCAACGCCATTGTCACCACACTACACTAGAGTTACACTTCTCGTATTGTGTGAAACTAAGCAGAGCTTACGTCGATTTCAATATGTAATAATAATAATAATAATAATAATAATAATAATAATAATAATAATAATAATAATCAGGGTGCGATTTGTGACCTGTAGCAAATATAATTGGGGATGTAGTTGTTGGAAACTAGCAGTGGGGGGATGTAGTTGTGGGGAATGTAGCAGTAGGGGGGATGCAGTTGGGCAGTGGGGTGAAGATTCCCCCTTCCTCCTCGCAAATCGCACCCTGATAATAATGTAATAATAATAATAATAATAATAAATAATAATAATAATAATAATAATAATAATAATAATAATAATAATAATAATAATAATAATGCACTTCTAGCGCACCATTTTAATCCCCAAGTCAATCAATGGTACTTGAAAATCCATCCGCAAAAGACCAGGTCATTCCAGAGGTCAGTCAGAGGCAAACAGAAAGACAGACTATGGAGGAAATGCTAATAATTGAAAGAAATGTGTTTTAAGCCTAGATCTGAAAATACTGGTAATGAATGAAGATCGAAAAGTATTTGTCACGATGTGCTGGGGAGGCCAATAATAACAACAGGGCAAAATGGAGGCAGCGCCCCTGTTAAATGTTTCGATTGCCGACAACAAATCCACCAGAAATTTTTCCAAAAGATAACAAGTATGGAAAGCAAACACCTCTCATATGAACAACGAAGGGCCAGAGAAGTCAGAAAGAAACGGAGGCTGAACAGAACTCTTGTTCCAAGTCTTCTTTAGATTAAGAGACCTTCCACCATCAGTCATCTCTAAAGCCAGGAAACATAGATGATGCAGAATATGCTGATGATACATGTCTAATAGCGGAATGCCTCTCAAGGATTGTAGAGTTAACACTGGCCTTAATAACGGAGAGTGGAAAATTTGGACTAAAAATAAACACTAATAAAACAAAAATTATGCCAATTACAAAAACAGTTGGGGAATGGCCAATAGTATCACACAACGGAAAAGAAATTGAAATAGTGAAGAATTTCGTTTACTTGGGAAGTGAATTGGAAGCAAAAGGAGGCTCGGACTTGGAGATTAAACGAAGAATAGCATTGGCAGGATCAACCTTCAACAGGCTACACACCAATATTTTCAAAAGACATGACATTGGGATGAAAACAAAACTAAGAATTCTCAACACTTGTGTAATACCAATATTAATATACGGATGTGAATCTTGGACCATAAAAAAGAATTGGAGAAAAAACTAGTAGCAACAGAAAATAAATGGCTAAGAAGAATACTAAGGATTGGATACAAAGAACATATAACAAATGAAGAAGTTAGAGAGAGAACACTGCAACCGAGCATCGTGGAAGTTATCAGAAAAAGAAGAATGAAATGGACTAGACACATACTCAGAATGGAAGAAATAAGAAACCCAAAACGAATTTTCAACTACAGACCAGAGGGGAGAAGATCTAAAGGAAGACCTAAAAGACGATGGGTGGACGGATTGGAAGAGGATCTGCACATGGCAGGGCTGAATCTCAATGGAAAAACTGATGGAAGACACCGAATGACTTTGGAAGAAATAGCAAAGGACAAAGAACTTTGGAGAGATGTCATGGAGAAGTCAATAGCTGGACACAGCTGGAGGACGAAGACCTGACCATCAGTCAACTTCGGCGCCGGATATGAGAAAAAATTCTCATAAGAAATGACAAACATGAAAAGGTTAGGCCTAAGCAAGAAACCGCAGAAGACCCCTCCGAGGGTAAGGATATGGTCCAACGGAGACAGACAGGCAGGCAGACAGGCAGGCAGGCAGGCAGACAGACAGACAGACAGACAGACAGACAGACAGGATTGAGTGAAGGGCTATTTTATATGCTGTAGTAATACGTGTAAAATGTGTGTGCAGTTGACGTAATTATTTGTGATGAACTCACAAATATGGCTGCAACAACAAAACGAGTCTTTTATTTCTTATAAACACTTGCTAACATAGTCCGGCTTTCAAAGTGTCATTCTACGGCCACAAAGTCTTTTCCTGTCATAGCCCTGCAAAGTTCAGTAGCCATGAAAGTACACTGCATCATTAATAATCGCCAAATAACACAAAAGCCATCAGTAGATAACACTCAGCCGATAAACATGAAAATTCTGATCAACTTAAAGATTAACATAGTTGATTAAACTTAACAAGCGTTTGAGATTACCTACCTACAAATCACAAACAATACAAAAACCTTCAGATACCAAAACTCTACCTGCCAACCCAGCCGCCAACAACATTCAGAAGCGTTAACAATTCAAACATGTCGACAAACTGTCAAAAAATGTGAAAAAAATCAGTCATTATTATGACGATGGTCATCAGTCGCTCAAAGAAAGGTCAAATCTAGTCAACAGCAACAAATTCTCTGGAATGATTACACTTCAAGGAACAGCAACGTCTAATGTTAGAACAAACAATTAAAATGAGACAGTAAACAAGTCCTTTACAAAAATAAGCAATCGGAATTCACAAAGCATTCAGATAGCTCGGTCAAAACTAACAATAATTAACTAAATAACTACCAAGATGATGATAAACATGGATGGAAAGTGAAACCTATGTCAATATATCTACTTCATAAATTTTCAAATGCTTCAATATGCTCCATTTCTAAATTTCACATCTATACAGTTTGAAAACTAAAATTTTGTATCTACATAATTATAAAACAATTTAAACATATCTAGTTTCTAAATCACTTAAATTTCGCAAATAAATGTCAAATTTACACTGCAAGTACTGTACATTGAATTTACAACACATGCACCACATACACAGCGTAGTCGACAGCATATTACCGACACAAAATGATCTGCCAAAGTCTGAATAACGAAGCAAACAGCTTTCTAGTTATTATCTGCCATGTCCTAATGGCCTTAAGACATTTAAAGACCCAAAACATTCACGCATTCATCATTTAAAAGACAGGATAAACAGCAGTAAAGAAGTAGTTAAATCCTAATATTAATCCTCAAACAATGTGCATTTCAACATTCTGTCTAAAGACATTCCATTTAAATATGGCATCAGATACGATGAACCCAAAGAAATCCAACTATATAAAAAAATAATGCATAGAAAGTATTGTCAAGATCGAATTAAACAACAACGTTCATTAAAGTCATTATTTGCAAAGCAGATGATCAAGAAACATCTAGGAACATTCAAAATATGATCAGAAACGTCTCGTCCCAAATATGCAACGCAACTTCAAAAAAAATACCAGTGATGTTTCCGTATCAATCAAAATATAAAAAGCATTTAACAAGCTCACAAAAATACACATTGTCTGCAGCATTGGAATTAAATTCATTTGCATCTGCAGCTCTTCATGAAATACAAGCTCAGCAAGGCAATGTTTCTGTGAAAAAGTCAATCTCAATGCATTTATCCCATAATTTGTAACCTGCAGTAAAACCTAGCAGCATATATTCTTGCAGCAGCCATAGTTCCAAACCATAATGTCATCCAATTTTAAACTTCTATAGCGCCACTCTGTAATGTATAGAAGTATCAGTCGATGGCACACCAAAAAAACAACCAAATCACTGACCAGAATCTGTGCCATCCACAAATAAGTCAACTTAAATAAATATGCGGTAAAAATGTTCACTCTGTCAACGATACAAACTTAAAATATAAAATAATTTTATGGAATAAATTAAATAAAGCTTTAAATTGTATATTACAAATCTGACATTCATAAATTCAGTATACTGAATTGAAGTCTCAAAACCCTCCACTGACTATGAAACTCCCCAAAGATCTCATTTGCCATCCACACACACACAATGCAGAGTTAAGCGGAGTAATACAAGAATGAAGCAGCTTCAGTTGAAATACTGTCGGAAATTCTCTTTAGGAACGACACAAAACTTGAAAGCAGAACTTGATTGCCAAATGTTAAAGACAAAAGCAACCAATGACATCAAAAACAGGATTTCAGGCATTAACCCTTTGACCTCGGCAATCCTTATAACCAAAGGGTTATGAGGCCTAGATTACAGAGCAAAAGGGTTAAGCATGCTGCAGCAACAAAATAGATTAAAGGCTGCATCATATCTTTTACAGGTTAAGACAACAGAACATTTGACCTATATGATGTTCAATCTCAATATCCTGTTTAAACTGGGTCATGTCATAAATGCCTGTGAAATTACAAAGAGTTTCAGCTATTGTCAGAGGATAATACATAACACGATACTTGAAACATGAGCATGACATTAACCAGGTTTGACTGCAGAAATTACAGCAGCAAGATATCAACTAGTACAATGTATTATACAAAAATAAATAAACGCTAAACACCTCGACCATAACCTTTCAGCACAATTCTACCAAATCTGACAAATAACGTTGTTTACGTAGATAGATCAAATTCAGAAAATTGAAGGAAAAAACAACTCAATAGAAACTGTTCTAAAATGGAAGACAAAATCTATCAGATATTTCACAGATGAAGACAGTGACTGTAGTCACATTATATCATCATCAGCTACCTGCTGCATAGGATCTCCAGCTTAAGGCTGCTGCTGCAACTTAATGCAGCACTGAACAAAATACAGGCTCTACTGATACACTACTAACTATGCATACAGAGCATTTCTATGAATCTGATGAGCCACAGTCACAATATAACCCATACGTAGCAGCCTTAGTATCTACAAGAAGTGCGCAGATACAACACAATACATGTGCACAATGCACAAAGTAATAATTAATTTGGTTCCAAAATGTTCATCCATTATACTGGTCTATCGTAAGAAGAAAAGCAATCATTGCATCAATCTTATAAAAACTGAATTAGTTTTATTGGTAAAATTTTCAAAATCTTCTGAGTGATATCGTCTGTACACAAAATCTTCTAGAAATCTATCTTATATGCCTATACTGTCTTTCAGAAATGCCAAAATAAACTATAAAACATAAATACACCTGGAAATCAACAATTCTGGAATCATTTATGATTTCAAGATATCAAAGGCGTCAAGCGTAAGAGATCAACCAATAAAACCCAAAAAAGCTCTTCCCAATGAGAAAAACAAAGCATGCTGCCGCTAGAAAAGTCAGATGATGATGATGATGATGATGATGATGATAATAATAATAATAATAATAATAATAATAATCATCATCAAATAACAAGAAATGTCACTTAACAGTAAACACTCTCATTTGCTATAACATCAGCCACAAACAAAACATGACCTGACAACACTGTCAAGCACTGACAATACTGATGACAGGAACTGACAACATTGTCAACAATGACATGCAATGTCTCTTGTTAACTATCAGAAGCAGCTTTTGATCATGAAATATACGAATGGCAAGAATAAAAAATATATATATATACAAATATCAGTAAAAAGTGCAAATTATTTTTCTACTCTTTTTTCCAATTTTCCTCCGATGATCAGATGATACATGAGTTTTACACAAGTCTGCAGCTACTTATCTTATCCTACTTATCTACAATAAAATATTGAGAAATTGTCGAAAAATATTCGTCAACATTGACTCCCAAGCTAAAGAAAAGTCCCTATAAAATTAGTTCACTCAACAAAAAGTCAACATGAACTTTTAATCACAAGATAAAAACAGAAGGCCACCATTGAAAGGCCGGCACTTGATACCTTCAATATTACAGTGAATGTGAAAAATCAAACATTTTCAACACAAGTAAATAAAATAAGACAATTCCAACGTCTACATTTGCAAGTGCTGTACAGAACAGCAGTACAAGGATGAAACGCATCAATCCTTTCACATGCCTCACTTAATGCAGTCGATGCTGCTGGCGTCAAGGTTTTGTATCAGCGTTCGGAGAAAAACCATTTCCTTGCGAGCATTCTCAAACATCAGCTGCGGATTGCTTGCATTACACCGAAGACAGTTCGGCGCCATGACCATAGCAAGGTTGCTGGCATCCATCTTAGTAATAGCTGAATATTCTGGAGATGCAAGTTTCTACCAAAGAATAATATTTATACTCCTTCATCAAAACTATTCAGTAATACTTTCTAACAGACATCATCAACTATTAAACAATACTTTCTAACAGATACATTAATAAGTGTAACTAGAGAAAATTCTAAGAGAAATAATTTCAAGCAGGAAAAAGTTGAAGACATACATGTAAAGATAAAATTAGTTCCATCTACTAAATTGTTTATTAGTTATAATTTTAAATATGAAAAAACAAATACAGAAAAAGCAAAATTATACAATGCCATGAAAAATTTACAAATACCTGCATCTTACAATCTTAAACAAATAGTTTGCCTAATTAGAGAAAAACAACTTAAGACATATTTCTATCTGCCACTCGGTTCTCATGTGGTTACCGGTTCAGAATCAATATCCTACACAAAAGTAGATGTTAAGTGAGAGAGAGAGCACAGCTATGCAAAGATTGACTCAGCAAATATCTCAGCATTATAAATAATCTTATAAATAACTTAAACATTACAGTCAAAGCCAATCAAACCACCTGATGATGATGATGATGATGTTTTGTTTAATCATAAGAAATGCTACGATGACATGATAAAGATAATCCTACCTGCAGAAACTTTATAAGGTACGTCAAGACGAGCTTGTGTCTCGACGGCAGTTCATTGACCAAATCGATTGCACCATTTGGATTGTCAAAATTGTCAATGCACTCGTCGTAAAATTCATCGGGATAAGCGGCTCGTAGAGTTCACGATACCAGAGTTTGAGGACGGATGCCAAGACGTGAGGATCGGTACGAGGGCTCGGCACCACCCAGCGATCCAACTTCTCCTGCAGCGCGTTCACTTCATCCACGTCACCGGGAACTCTTCATTACAAAATACGTCACAGCATTTTGCACAAAGAATGCCAGACAATTATATCATTTTCATTGTCATCATTATCATTAATATTAATGTCAAGCATCTGTGGTGAGCCCTTTACTTAAAACCAGAGGTTCACGTACTGAAATCAAATATAAACCAAATAAGGCTCATACTGTATGCACAATACTAAGCAGAAGATCAATTTTGCTAATAAAAATGAAATGGTCAAGAGGACAAATCCAAGAAGAAATCTGAAATTAGCATCAAAAGCCGAATGAAAAATCACAACAGACATTTAATTAGACAGACTGCAAGAAATTCAAGTCTTATGATGAAAACACATCCAGCCATAAGCAACTGAAGAGAATTGGCAACTATGGTGACCAGGTACTAATTTATAATGTAATGTTAAGCTGATGTCAGTCACACTGTACATAACTGTCAACTAAATGGAATTTTTCTTCAGAATCTGACACAAATAGCAGATGGCAAAAAGGTAGTCAGCCAAATATTGTTCTTGTTCTCATTGTCTTTAAAAAAATTTATATAAATGAAAATTATTTTAGATAAAACCGAAAGCCACAAAATTTTACAGAACAAAAAGCACTAGAAATGGATAAACGATCACAAAAACCAACAGCAGCAATAATGTCCTGGAAAAAACAGCAGATATCGCTATTTTACAGAACATTATCAAGCAATAAATGCCTGTCACATATAATCAAATAGAATAACAATGAATAAAAAGATGGTCAAAACACAATTATCTTGGAAAACAGCAAAATGATTAATCTCAAGGTAATGTAAACAATCCAGGATTGATTGGAAATGCAATCTCTGGTAATGACACATGATCAACGCATTTATCAAAGCGCTTGTACAAATGTTTAGTTTGCTTTTAAACTTACCGAAATATTCCTTCGGGCATTCGGTTTCCTCGAAAATTCAACAAAGCCTCGGAAAGTGTCACCTGAACCCAAGGAAGCTGATAGGCTGGGAAGAGGTCTCTCTGTAGGTCCATAATGTCCTCCAACGTGCTACCAAACATCGACGGCTGAAGAAGCGATTTCTAAACAACAAAAGCTATTTCACCCGTTCACAGAGTCATTAACAATTAGAAAATCAATTCAAAATGTTCCGTTATCATCAAATAAACCTAAATCAAAATTTAAATCACAGTGAAACAAGTAAACTTCTTAAATGTTCCTTCCTCTTCCCCAATGATGGAATGGATCAACTGCTAAAAGTAATTTCAACTAAGAAATCCAGTAATAAAGTCCATGTATGTAAGATTGGAACAAGTTCATACAGTCTAATTTCACAACCAGGTTTCGTTTATCATTTTGCGTAATGGTGTTGCAGCAGTCCAAGCAGAAACTTTTCAGTTGTTTCTGAACCAGCTGTACACCAAGTCAATGCAGCTGTGAAAGAATACACTAGAACTTACTAAGTGAAAGGAAAAAATAAGGAAAGGCTGGCAGTCAATGTCATGAAACATTAACCCCTTGGCCATGGTAATCCACATAACCAATAGGTTATGAAACCGAAATATCAGTCTTATGGGCAAAGGGTTAATCCCTTAAATGGGGACCCCGGATATATCCGTCCATTTTACATTGAGTTACAGTTAAATACCCAGTTGAGGGGTTAAGAGAAAACCTTCAATTCTCCAACAGTCAAGTTATTCTGTTAATGTAATTTACTGTTACTTGCAGCCAATGCTACTCTGTTGTTTATTCTTCCTGACTTTCTACACAATACAATATGCATGAATAAACAGATAGTAGCATTGGCTGCAAGTAACAGTAAATTACATAATGTGCAATAGAATTACGCACGACAGGAAACAGACAGTAAATTTCACACAACCTTTCAAATTTCAGTTAACACATTTGAAACTGAAAACACACTTGATTCCGTTCTCTTTTGAATATAATTGTTATATAAAACAAAAGAGCTGAAACTAGTCATCTTCAACAACACCAGATAACCAAATAACAGCGCAAAAGTGAAACCGGTTTCTTACTCTCACGCGTTCCAAGTCGTCTTGAGTTGGTTTACGAGCGGCTCCTGACTGACATATTTTGTCGAGACGTCGCATGCAGCTCACTGCATAGCTATGCAGCTTAGACTTTAATTAGAAAATTCAAATAACTATTTACTCCTGCATCATCCAAAATACCTAAATATATTCAAAAAGAAGTCTTTCTCTGTTAATTTATTAAATGCAATCGCACTAAAAAAACATCCAAGAGGACCAACAGAAACCATTCTCGATAGAAATCTGGTAGCACAATGGAACCACAGGCAGCAGGCATTTAATCCTAGAGGTCACCCCACACCCAAATCAGAATAACTTATAGACAAGATATAAAATCTATTAGCCTCATATGTACACCCATCCCAGCCAGTGTTCTGGACAACAGAAGAAAACTCAATTGCGATGAGAATAACTGTCTGCTAGCATTGGCAGCTACAATGGAAATGATAGCATCATTTGAGGAAATCTAGAAAATAGACCACAGCCACCTGTTACTGAAATCATAGGAAGACATCACCAACATCAACTGATGCATGAATCACATTCCAGTGTAAGTGAAGACCTCTCTAAAGACCTGATCCTCCTGCCAAGCTGTACTCACCACACCAGCATGTCAACTTCATCACAAAAAACTCTCTCCAGCCTCTCAATGGCCTTCATGCGACGGGCCAATCAATCAATGCACTCCCCCCAAATGCACTAACCCCACCCACCCACTGACGCCCCTAATAGCAGACAATTAACAGTTGCAAACGGTAATTGCATTCAGCCCAGAAGACACTTACCCCTTCTGTATGGTCATGCGATTCCTGCGTCTGACAGATGTGGCCTTCAAGATACGACTGGAATTTTGCAGATGGAGGAAAAAAAGATAGACATATTCCCAGCAGCTCCCAGCCATTCAGCAGGCTCTCACTGATAAACACAACATCAGGAACCATTTTTACAACACGATTTCACCTATATATATATATATATATATATATATATATATATATATATATATATAGGGTGCCCAAAACCAATGTAAAAGTTGAAGTTGAGAAATGTTAATGTGGTACCCCCTCAACTTGTTACCCCTATAAGAGCAGCAACAGTGCAAAATTTCAGCTCTTTATGACCACATTTACTGGTTGCTCAACATGTTTAAAGTTTAGTGAAAATGCCATTTAGCGAATTTTCTAAAACTTGCTTGTTGTGCAACTTTTATTGCTCAATGCCCAATGTCATTGGCATCTGCTACTTATCTATTTGAATATTTTAAAAAACATATGAATATTCTATGATTACCATTTTTGTTTTTTTGCAGACAACATTTAGAATAATTATAATTATTAACTGTCAAATTAGCACTGCCACCGTTTAATACTTATAAGCATTAAACTGTAACAAGCGTGCTTTGTTATATACAATTAATTAATTATTTAGCAAATTATCATGTCTTTATTACCAACAACCAGTGTGTACAGTACTGTTTTATGTCACTTGTGGTTAATAATATGGGCAATAGTACAAATTTCAGGTTATTTATGAATTGTGTGGTGCAGCTATTAAAGCAAGCATATTCTTGGCAAAATATTTTTGTAATATTAGATGAAATTATGGAACATATCACATCTTATATCAGCATGTAATCTGCTTAAAGTAATTAGAATAGCTAGCTTGAGTACAGTTTCGTGAACAGATGGCAAACTGGCAAATTTTTGATCCATCCTTAACTTCAGTGGTACACTGGGATGGCAAGATGTTGCCAGATACTGTAGGCTGTGAACAAGTTGATAGGCTGCCAATCTTGGTATCAAGTTTTCAAGTGGAGCAGGTACTTAGTTTTCCAAACCCACCTATATGTACCAGAGCGATGCAGTTGTACAACAATGATTACAGAATGGGCATTCAAAGTCACGTGAAAGACATATGCTTCGACAGCTTTGAATACTGGCATACGAAGTGGAGTTTGTCACGATAGAGACCATGCTTTACTAGAACCTTTTGCATCTGGTATGCCAACTTCATGTGCATGAAGTAGTAGTTGGTGGTGTTTTTAGAGACTGTTGTGACCGATCATCTCTGGTCCAGATATTGGCTTATTCATTTATTTATGGTACCCAGATCTATGTACCGAGTCCACTGGATGGTCAAGCTGCTGAACTGTGCAAAAGTGCGGATGTTTATAGAACAGCTGAAACACGTGAAGAAACTGCAGTGAAGGAGATGAGCCTTTTTGGATGCCTGCTGTACGCAAAAACCTGGACATTATGTCCAAGACCAACAGCTGTTCCTGCCAATGACCTGAACTTTTGTTAAGATAGCAAAATACTATGTGGCTTTGAACAAGGGCATTTCGGATGCTGCAGATCAGCCTACGTATATGGTACCTGAGTGAGGAAGTAATAGCCTTTGCAGTTTTTGACGACATTGCAGACAGCCGCATTAAAACGAAAGATGAGCAATGCACTTAGTAGACAGAAACACCTAAAGGAATTCAGTTCAAGCGAAGTACCATTTCTGAAAAGGAGCTCAGCGGCTTTGTCATAAACAATACTAAGTCTTTCTTTAATTCTCTTGGCCTGAATTTTTATTTCCTCACACACGCACAGATCGAGACATCTAGTAAAACCGTGATGAATTTCAGGTAACCAAAAAATATCTCAACAGTTTGGAGGTTGTAAATGACAGGACAGAGTGAGCTTTCAAACTGATACAGGACTTTCACAGCTATACAGTGTTGCGACAAATAAAGAACAGAAAAGTATCTTATATCAAAACACAGACCAAAGTATCCAGAAGCAAGAAAGTCGCTGTTTGTTTGTCAATGTTGATGTTCCACAGACCGCACTAGAGACCTGAGACGCACTAGGCTTAATAGAATGACAATTGATAATTTTCTTGGAGGCAATTGAACCTTCTAGTTCTTGAGAATATCTACAACAACTTAATTGTTAACCTGGTGCCTCACAGTATTAAAAGTATGCATTTAACTGTCGAAGAACTTATATGGAATTTCCACGTGTAAAAATTTTCATCTATTTAGAAATTTGACAACTTTAGAGCCGTTGAGCAACCATTAAATTTGATTTTAAAAATCTGGAAAAATTACAGAGAACTTACTTCACAGCACATAACAAAATGCAAAATGGGAGGGTACCACAGTAGAAATTAAGAACTTCAGTTTTGACGGGCACCTAATATATATATATATATATATATATATATATATATATATATATATATATATATGCATGCATGTGTGTGTGTGTGTAATTTATTGGCACCCTGCACTCATGAATGAATGAATGCAAACAATGAAGAACTCCATACATAAAGCATATATACAGCATAGGTGCTTCATGCCCATAATAATAAATTAAAGTCAAGATGTGAATGCTGAAAAGTCATCGTAATGCAGCATAGAATCACTTTTGAGCAAAATGAACATCAGCCATAATATTAGATGCTCAGGATGGTCTGGAATATCACAGTGTGGTCCAATAAATTCCACACCCTTTTTACTTGGCTATAACTTTGTCAAATGCTGACCAAATTGATAAAACTCTGTAGGAATGTAGCTGAAAGAGCCCCCCCCCCACTCACTGGTTGCTACAAATAAAACATTTTGCAAGCAACCTGAACACAGGTGTGGTTCCCATGTTCTTTCAGCTACATCGCTATTGAGTTTTGTCAAGATTGGTCAAAATTTGACAAAGTTCTCGCCAAAATAAAAAGGGTGCGGGATTCATTGGACCACAGCGTATATCTGCTACTCTATTTTAAAAATACAATAGCAACAATCAACAGATAGGATTAATTAAAAAACGCATTACTCACTCTCGAGGATTTTTCGTAGTCTGTCTGCAGAGTTGAACGTAGATCTCATCTCGTAGCTCTGGGACACTCCAGCCCTTGTTTGCCAGTTCCATGGCAACGCACGGCTCAGTCTCCTTCGACTTTCTATCTCCCATGTAAGTCTGAATAAGTTTAAACACATCTGGTGCCTCCTTCTTAGCAACCTTGTTATCCGTCCGTATCATTGGCTTCTGAATTGGATCCTACAGAAACAATACGCTGGCAATATTCAACTGAATAGCAAAATTCACTAACAGCAATCAGAATATAAAACCTATGAACCGACCAAATACCGTTAATCCTGCGAGTGCTTCTGAATGCCGGCAAACATTAGACATCATCAAATGCTGCTTAGTTACAAACAGACTCTAAACACAGCCTAAGATGTCGGAGAATGAAAAACACGAACCTTTGTCCATACAAGCATATTGCCTAATGGAACTGTCTTCCCAAGAAGTCCCTTTCGATGCATGTTCAGATTTTCAGACAAGAACTGTTCCATGTCAGCCTAGCACAGTCAGGTTCAACAAGTACAGTCATTAGAACTTAGATCGGTGTTAATCGAGATTACATAACTCAATGTTTAAACCCATTTTGTGGAATTAATGTCCAGTGGAATTCATGTGTTCCTGCAAACTCATTTACTGCAACTGATGCATGCATGAAAGTGTA
Source organism: Metaphire vulgaris (assembly GCA_018105865.1). Classification (NCBI taxonomy): domain Eukaryota; kingdom Metazoa; phylum Annelida; class Clitellata; order Crassiclitellata; family Megascolecidae; genus Metaphire; species Metaphire vulgaris. The sequence continues at coordinate 15,364,668 of CM030850.1, read as the reverse complement.
GTCCACACTGCTATTAAGCAATAACAAATGTTGCAATTTCAACAATCCTACTTACTAGAAAGCTAAACAAAGTAAACATTCAACTAAGTGAGCCTAAAAAGGTAAAGGTTTGCCCATACTCAAGTTCGAGCGTTGGGCCCGGCGCTGATCTCGGTTTCAGGCAAGCAGCAATGCAGGTGGCTGGCCAATTAATCTATAGTTGTTTGCCAGTGCTTTCTCCAGACCCACATTTTACCTTCACAGCCAAAGCTGCTACTCATTTAGCACCACCCTCTAGCGAACAAAGGCTGAATCAACCTTAGGGGCTCCAGTGGGAGTCAAACCCGTTCCGTCGTCGTGCCGCTCTAGTGTGTTACCAATATGCCGTCTTCCCAACATTAATTCAGCATAAATACATGTTCTGAAAACAGTAACTCATACACAGATATCAAGTCAAGGTTATATTAATGAGCACTCTCGAGCACTACTCAGAACACGATAAAGGTCTTGTACCCGCAGCATCAGGGTGTCGGCCACTTGACACACGATGGAATCGACGTCGGGATCGACCGGGACCGCCACAGATGCAGGGCGCTGGTAAATCAGCTCCGAATGCAGCGACCGGCTCTTGTCAACAAAGCTTCTGGAGGTCTGTGAAGCGGGCTTCTCCGCCAGTTTCTTCCGTCTCAGAGACATGTGACGCGTCTCGCGAGACAAGTGTGCCGCCGCCCTCTTCTGCATCTTTGGAGACGGCGTCGAGATGGTGCTGCTTCCCGTGCTGCCCAAACTGCCATCACGGTTACCTTGTGGCAGAAACAGTATGTGAGTATGTGGCGTTACAAAAAAAACGGTATGTCTTGTATACAGAACTCATTTCAAAGTAAAAATATGCCGCTGCATCTACAAGACTCTTTTGAACTGTGAAGTGAAGCAGACGTCACATCAGACATGACCAGAATAGAGAGTATTAACAACGTCTGAAGATTAGAAATAAATGCTGTGAAAAATAAGAGGAATGTTACATTAAGCAGACCTAAAGATAAAAGCCTAAGTCGCAAAAAATCTTTCAGAAGAAAAAAATTATCCTCTGCAGTAAATTTCCTCTTGCAATGATTTGAGTGATTTTTAAAAGAACCGAATCAAAGATTCACAGAGAAATTCGCACAAAGACATCATCTGTCCACTGCATAACAGCATTATTCAAGGTATAGTCACAATGCAATATCAAACAATAAAACAAGAAAATTAATAAAAACAGAAAGAGCTAGGTATATTAACTCTATCATAAGGCAATATGAGCAACTCCCCTGTTTTTAAACCAGGTCTCTTTAAAGTTTTGAAATCAACTCAAACATTCAAGCAAGCAGAAACAGGTCTCAGAAACACGCTAGATTAATTTACGTATCTTTCCAGAACTGTGACTGATAACATTTTCACTCACTCAAGATTGTTGCAATCAGCAACAGTTCAAATATCCCTCAACAACATCCAAAATCCGAGATAACAGCAAATATAACTTGATGATGTCAATTAATCATGTAAGAATAACCTGAAAATAAGCAATACCTGTAAATGACGGCAGGTGATATCTGTCTTCGTGAGTCAAACAACCTCTTCCAGTCAGGTGTTCGTTTGCGTAGACAGGTTCAGCTTTTGCCCGGACGCTTCGCGTTCTGCCGAAGTCTCGGTCGGCGCTGTTATTTTGGACTACGGCACAGGCCGCGGCCATCGCTTCTTCCCTCGCTGCAATTTCTTGAAGATTTGCGTAATCTGGTTCGGAGTTTCGCCGTGTCCTACGGCACTCCTCCAACCGATCCTCTTCCACGATGAACTGTGTGCCAGACGACTGCTTCTGCGCCGGCTTTTCAGAGACATCGTGTACAACAATCCCTGGAGAGTCCCGCTTAAGGCCAGCGCTAGGAGCCATCCGACCGTTCTCGTATTCGTTGCTCGAGGTAGAGCTGACCGACCTGAATGTTCTGTTTGCAGACGTCGACGGATTCAACGCCTCGGGCGGAAATTTGCGGAAAGAGAAAGAAGTGTCGCACGTCGCCGAGTCGGCAGATCGCCTGACGCCGGACGATGTTGATTTCGTGACGGAATCGGAAGTCGTCTTTTGACCGGACGATTCGATTTTGTCCGTCTTATACCTCAGATGACTAAAGACCGCTCCGTCTACTTGCTGTCTGTTCGATGACGATGAAGAGCTCTGTTGAAGAACGTCTTGATCAAGCAGTAAACTGTTGGATGTGCCAAAGTCAGGTATGGCATTCAAAACCTGATTAGTTTGAAGAGCGGTCTTCTGGCCTGAAACTTTCTGGCCCACTGCAAACTTTGGATTGGTACGCGGAAACGCTCGGCGCTGTGAACCGGGCGTCATCTGAACCGACGACAACACGGATGACGTCAGTTCCGTCATCTCCTGTAACGGCTCGCAACATCTCTCAATTCGCTGGGCACCACCGGAGAACTGTGCGCCATCACAGTTCAAATGACGGTCGCTTGACGAAGAATTTGGCAACGAAATGCAAGAGGCCTCGTACGGAGCGCAAGAGAGGTCGGTCGTTATTCCGCTGTCGATGGAAGAATTCCCGGCTCTTATTCTCCGCCTCGGTTCATCGCTGAACGAGCAGAGCTCGTCCAAACAGTTGCGCTGCATTCTCTGTCCATCGTGACATCCCGTCATGCTGAAATTGCTCTGGCCGTTTAACGCAAGCGAAGAGATCTGATTGGAGGACGGCCGTTTGGGGTCGGGAATGGCGCCGCTGGTCGAGGTAGAACCGGAAGCGCACGCATCGCTTTGGTCGAAACTTCGGCTGAGCCAGTGCTGCGGCTGCGGTTCGTCTCTCTTATCAGAGCAAGACAAGCGAGGTTTGGAGCTGTTCTGCTCAAAAGCGGGGACATCAGTTGCGGCTGAATGTGACTGACCGACAGCATGGTCTTCTTTTGCCTTTCGCTGACTCTGATTGTGACTCTAAATTCAAAGACATACGACAACAATCAGACAAGATGCAGCACTGATTCAATAGACTGAACTGCATACTGTGAAATTATTGTTCACATCAGTTGCTCTAATTCAGTGCGGATATATAAAGAATTAACGGTGACAATTCGAGTATCTTGTTAATACCAAAGTCTGTTGATCATTAAATATCAGAAATATCAAAGTCTGTTGATCAGTATCATGATGACAATCATTCTTAGAAATCTGAATCAGTCTCATGTTTGTTAACCTCCTTTTATTTTCTGACTTTAATATAATTATTTATTCCTAAATAAATCTGAAAATCAAATATTTTCAAATTCTTATAAGTCCTACAATTGAGGCCTACTTTCTTGCTACAATGACAGCCTACTTCAAAGGGTTTCAACAAAATCAAGGTGTCCTGTGCCTCAAAGGAGTAATCAGACGATGGTGTGTGTGTGTGTGAAAGAGAGAGAGAGAGAGAGAGAGAGAGAGAGAGAGAGAGAGAGACAGAGACAGAGACAGAGCAGAGACAGACAGACAGACAGACAGATTACTGCTCTCATTACCAAGGCTAACAAACTATGCATGTCTTAAAACTTCACTGCAAAACATCATCAAAAACTTGATCAGCTGTTGGTTTGGTATCAGCATCCTGACTTAAAAGGTCAGATTCAATAAATACTCTATCCTTCAAAATATCTTTAAATCAGAGTGCAAGTCTATGACAAGAGAAGCTACTAACTGATCTCTGATAGAGTGCACCAGGTGCGCTCATGTCACGGTTGTACCTGGCAGACGCCGTACGTCGGTGGTCTCTCCTCTGAAAACGCAACACAATTACGTTCATCTCTTATACTGAACGGCACTCAAAAAACTGCATGGCAGACAAGTCACATTCCAAATCCTTCAAAGCATTAACAAATAACCAGTGTTTGCCTGAAAATTGTAAACAAGATTGGAGAAATACATACAGCAGTTGGTGCAGTGGAAATAAAATTACCTATCCATAAAGTCAAATGTGCCAATTATAAACCAGAGGATGTTACCCATATGGTAAATTTTTAAATCTGCCCCATTCTATGGCATAAGTAGTTGAAATCTTTCAAGTAGAGTGGTCAGGCATGAAAATCTACCCTAAGCAGCTATCTTTTTCTATCTCATGTATCAAATACCATAACTATAGTGTCATAACCAGTATCTAAGAGACAAGGATGCTTCTACAATTAATTCAATTTCCTGTTGAAAGCCACAAAACTGGAAACATAACATCTTTGAAGTGACTGCCACATTACTGACATTTTAGACCTATGCTTGCATCCTACCATCTGTCATAAAATCCCTGCATGCAAAGCATCCACAGCATGACTTTGTCTTGTACCCAAAACATCTGTTTGATGTTGTGAAGCATGGGCCAATAGAATAATAAATAAATTATTATCTTATATTCTAATTAGTCTGTATCAAATATAAATCAAACCATAATGTCAGTAGAAGGGACAGACTCCATCTCTTCTGCTGTCTGAAAATTCTGCGTCAATGTCTGGAAATGAAATAATTTACACACAATGCATCAAGATTCAGAACTACCGGGTATGTCATGATAAAATCAATCAGTGTCTTAAAGACAGGACGTGCTAATCGTATCTTTAAACTAACAAAACAAGCCATGACCAAAAGACAACCTGTTCCTAACTTCCTGATTTTCATCCTAAGTTGTTGATTAACAGAAGACCACATGAGAGATGCCACTCTTTCTTCACCATTAGGTATTTCAATGTGTAGCTTCAAGTCAAGAACTTGCAAATCAAATTCACACCAATCATGACATATATAAGCTTATCTATGACAACAAAATATAAAGCTTTCCTGGTGACCTCTTTTGAAAAGTCTCTTGCATAATTTTGATACCTGACATTACATCTTACATGCACACACACACACACACACACAGGTATATTTATTTGTATACTGAGTTCTAGACATCAAAGACCATTAAAAGAGCTTTATTCAAGTTGGGCCACAGCTATGCCAAGATGAGACAAGGCATCAAATCTGGGTAATTAGAATTTCTCTTAAACATTCATGTCAGCATAAAAACATCCTTGAACTGGAATTCTGGGTCAGACTGACCTCAGCTGGATCTGTCCTGTAACTGACCCTTTCATGAAATTCATTGTTCCTTTACCAGGCAACAGTGGCAACAAAATTACAATGAACTCTTTGTTACAGCACCAAAACAATGCCCTTCCCACTTGTGAAATCCCGATTCAGGAATTTCGTTGGGATGAAGAAGTTAAAGATTACTCAGATACATGTTTAGAATATAAACTGGTCAATAATGATTACGGTAATCAATATGGTGTTAAATTTTGCCAACATGTACTGTACCTTTGCTTCAAAGATCCACACAATGATGTTTCATTACTTCTACTATTTACAAAAGCCACAGTTTAATAGGAAAGCAGTCAACAAAGACGACATTCAAAGGACTAGGGTAATTCTGGAAAGTTAAGGAAATACTTTCTAAGATTGGAATGCAACACAGTCTGCCCAAATGGACACCTCCCACACACTCAAGGTCTGGCATGCAATCAACTGGCAAGAGACTGTGGAACCCTCAAGGGCAAACTCTAGCTATAATGAAAAAGTCCCTCAGCCTTAAAAGAGTCTCATTAGAATCTAACCTCAAAGTGATTGACACAAATACCAAAGCAAGAAATCTCAAACTAATATTTAACCAACACTTTTCTGCTGTTCTGCTGATCCTTCCTTCTCCTAAGCAATTACAGTTATTGAATTAATGATTGGATGTTGGTCAGATTGGCAAAGAAATTAACAGGACCTAGAAAATATACTTGCTACAGTGAAACCCGCTTAATTGCATAGGTGCCGTGCAAGCCTTGCTTATGCGATTAACTGGGCTATGCGAATAGCCGGGACATCTGATACACAAAACACTGGTTCGGGTTTTTATGTTGTTATGCGATTATGCGGGTTATGCAATTAAGCGGTATGCGATTAAGCGGGATCCACTGTAGTTCAAATTCACACAAGGATGCTTAAACATCACTGCACTTGTCGTTGCCAGAAGAGGTTCTAAATCCGGTTCTAGGCTGTTTCTCTGCTGTGGATATCAGACAGTTCACATGCAAGATAATTATGTTTCTGCATTGCATGGGATAATAAGGGCACAAATTACACCAGAAGAAGAGTATCAATTTACTCTGCTGGTGTCATAATACTCAGAAAGAGCAACAGGCAATTGGTTTAATTGTGTTTCGCTTAATCCCAGCAAACACTGAACAAGATAGATGATAATGACTGAAGGTGTGAGAAGGAACTCAATACAGTTTATCTGAATATCAATGCATGTATATGCAGTCTATCTATCCTGGCCATTAACATGATCTGAACAGTTCAGTAACATGAGATGTGAGGTCAAATATCCATTAATGTATAAGTTAGACACAGGGTTGAAATATGAAACTGAAATGACCCAAATCTGAGATTTTAATGTAAGGATTTTATAAACTGGGATTTGCCCAGCTCTGTTAAAATGTAAAAATATAAATGTTAAGTCTATGTTGAAGTCAAGTGAAGCACTATTAAGCAAACATGTCATGAGTCATGGCTAACAGTTGCACCTGCTGCCTTGTAAGCAATAGGACAGCTTTCAGGTTAGCCTACAGGCACACCTGTGCCTTATGCCTTATATTATATGGACAAGTTTTCTACTATACAGACATCCATAGGTCACAAGAAACTATTTCACACATTAGACAGATCTTTGTCTGATCAGATTAAATTGAAAGTCACCATTCAAGCTGTTTATCCAAATAACTGAATTCACAAAGGACTTCATTTTCATGGGGTTTAAGTTCTGTCCAGTTTTCCAACTGCCTTCAAGATACCGTATATACTCGCGTATAAGTCGAGAAATTTATGCATAAAAATTCACTAAAAAATGCAGAGTCGACTTATCTGCGAGTCAATGCAATTTTTCAAAGAATTTTGGGAAAGAAACGCCATGCATAACGCATTGCAACGTTAGGCTATCAGCGGAGGTATTCTATTGTTTTTGCTTCCTTCGATGAAAATGTGTAGTGACTGGCAAGATGTCTGTTGACTCTTTCTCGGCCCCATTGGCTTGAGGTCGCTGATTTACTCAAAAAGTTGGTTAACAATTCTTGTGGGGGTCCATACACTGATTATCTGTGTGTATAGCACTTCCGCAGCCGACCTTCAAGCACTTGGACTCTGTTGGCCCGATTTCAATGTTGACCTGGCACAATTATGCTTTAAAAAACATGTTTCTAAATTTTCCAAGTCGACTTATACGCTGGTCATAGCAAATTTCTTAAATTTTGGCCTAAAACTGGGGGTCGACTTATCTGTGAGATCGACTTATACGCGAGTATATACGGTAATTGAGGATTTTCATCAACATTCCCAACACCAACATTCATACACTGAAACTAACTTGGCTCTCTTTGTTTACAAAATAAGACCAGGACTCAGTCTGCTGAGGTCATGGCTGACAAAAGGCTGGCTAATAAGCTACACACTATAATTAGGTATGCCCAGCACAACATCTCAAGCAGCCTACTGACAAAACTATATAAACTCATTAAGTAGCAACAGAACCTGTATGGAGGAGAAAAGTCTTATTCACAGGACAATTAAAAACAAACCAATAAACTCACGTTAAACAAAATGCAATTTAAAAAAATGCATCTTTAACATGAAACTTTTGGCATGGGAACAGCAAAATCAAGTCATCTTGCCAAACTTTAACTAGTTCATATGCAAGACACTGCCAAAGAAACACAAGAAGATTCACAGCATACAGGTACCTGAAGCTTCATCAGCGGAATTATGTCACCTCTTGATGGCTTCTTCCAAACTGTTTTCTGCATAGAAACGTTGTAATAGTAGAACCTTTTCGTTTCTTTGTCAAACAGCTCCCACCACTGATCACTCTCATCAGAATATTTCTTACTAAATGTAACGACAGAAACGCAACCAATATTCCAACAATGTGCTCATCAAGAGGACATCAATTCCTCATATCTGGGCAATGACCTACTAGTTTAAGGTCTGAATGTCAGATATTTGCTACTGTAAATCCTTATACTGAAAAAAAACAAATTATGTCACTTAAAGGTACACAAATTAGCCATTACGTCATCAGCATCCCATTGCAATAAAGTATTAACACCGGACGGTTATGAATCACAGTCTTGGTGTATAATATTTACTTTTAAGCAAAATCTTTGCCAAAACCAATGGTCTGCTAATCAAAACTAAACTGCATTGATTATAGTGGCCTTTGACCTAAGGGCTGCACTAGAAATGAAGGTGTTTCTATCAACATGCTTTCTGTATTCATCTGTTGCTTGACTGGATCAAGACTTAGCATAATAATTCTCCTACAGAACAGGGGAATATGAATAAGAACTGCTTGCATTACACACAACAGTTTTTTCAGCTTTTACATTTGCAATTTAACGAATGAAAGTCTTTTTCAAACTGAGAACACAGGAGCCATAAAACACATATTTTGCTGAATAAATATAAAATACATTGTGTCTTTTAAAACCTGCCAAATCACTTCAGATGAACTATTTAATACCATAGAGTATTAAGTGTGGCCAGGTATTAACAGGAAAGAGAAGTGAAATTGCGTGGATTGTGATTGTAATACTGTGGTGAGACAATATCAGCTGCAAACAAGGACATATGCCTAACAGTTAAAACTCTCTCATACACTTTTGCCCCAAGCGGCACATTCCAGCTGCAATCTCCCGTCTCCAGATTTGCAAAGAGATGTCTCTTAGTTGAAGGTTCCACAATCTCAACCCATTCACCGACTTCACTGTCACTAGAAATTCAAAAATATCCAAAACTAAGACAATTGATTATAACATACATAAAGTAAAAACAGCAAAAGATATAACTTGACCTTACTCACTGCTAACACCACACACACACACACACAGCAAACATAATACTTTGCAAACAGATTACTTTTTTGGACTTTGGCCCATAAGAGTGGCGAGTCTTAGATACAGGATCAAGCAAATGCGTTAAACAAACTCTGAAACATAATCATAGCACATCTGGACCATAATAATTATGATAAGTACTACTGTTTACTTGTAAAGCGATGCCCACTTAACCACATTGCATGCGGGTTAGCACAGGAACAAAGCCTACGGGCCTTAACACAGACGACCGGTTTTGCCTGCAGGCTAATAGGAGGCCATGCCCACCAACATCCGATTTGAAGATGGCGGATGAGGAGATTGTTACACTGGTTATGATATTGGTTGCAATAATGGCATCACTCCGCATCAGTAAGAGCACTTTCACCGTTTTTATAATTGTCCGTTATGATGTCCGATAATATCGGACATGCAGCCATCTCCCGAAGTACATCGATACAGAATTCGCTTTTACAATTCATCGTTTTAAGTGGTACACAAAGAAGAAAAATATTCCCAGCTAGCAGTATTGTCATCGGCTGACCTTCGAACTGATGCTCGATTGGTTGAGCAGCAAAACAGGCCGCATGCAAAGACTGGAAGAACGTGCATGCACAAACCCTCTGGCATTGCACGAGTGCATGCGTTTTCCCCTCCAGGCTTTGTTCATGTGCAAAGCCTGTAAGTGGCACCTCTGTCATTTAATACCAGAGTGTCATTCACGAGGTGAAGTGGTGTCTGGGCTTAAACACCATTTAACCATGCACATACTTGCACATCATACAGCTCTCTCTCTCTCTATAACTGTGAAGTCAAAGTAGCATATATGTTTAGTTCCTTGTATTTTTAGCAACAGTATCACTGCCAGCATTTTTGGGTAACAATCAACAAAACAGCACAATTATAGCTTACTAATAGACTCTATCAGAGATCAGCCACTTTTCTAAAAGGTCAGCTATCAAAGGCTGGGTAACGATCAACATACCATGAGTTAAAATTCAAAAGAGCACATACACTAATGGCACCAACCACTTCTTTACACCCAAATCAAATGCCTCCACAAAATATCTCAGAAAATACAACTGTTCAGTTAACTACACTTCACTGAGTCTCCCTTGCAGCACCTTTCACCTCCCATTCTGCCTGTCCCTGCTCTTCCTGTTCCCTGTGAGGATGCATCCCATCCACTTCTGTTACCTTCTTTGTTCACTTGTGCTGTTCACTTCCATTTCTCACTACACATCAACATCTTAAAGAAATCAACAAATGGATGACAGCAACTGTTACCTAGGAAGCCTCAATGCTGAAGACATTAGGCATCATGCATCAAGGATCTGAAGAATCTCTCTGAGAAAGGAAGTCCTCAGCAGAAAAAAACACAAACTGCAGGAGATAAATTGCAATAGAGACACAACAAGAAAGAAGGAAAGAAAGATGGCAAAACCAAGATTTAGCCAATAGCTATCTATGCATTTGAGAGAAGACAACTGCAAAATGGACTGGGAATACATTCATCATACGCCCAAAAAAAGCCACACTCATAACATGAGAGTCTGTGCATACAAGTCTTCCACCCTGAAGATTATAGGAAACAACAGTTCGAGACTTGGCCATTAATAAGTATCAAAATAATTACCATAAAACGGCTTTAAAGGCAGGCTTCAACATCAAAGCATCCATTAGGTTCCTAAATATTCTGCTTAGACTTCCAAATGAGACACCCATAAACCCACCTTGCCCATAGCCATTTCAAGAAAGATTAAGCGCATAGGAATAAGCAGCTAGCACATGCTACTTTCCAAAACACTATATAAATTTACGAGATTTTACTTACTCACTCGGCCATTGCCCTATCTCATTTGGATAACTTATGGATTAGGGCAACAAAAATTGTTAAAACAAGCAAGTTAGGCATTCAATTAATAAAAATCAGATTAATAAATTTCACAACTAACTATCACTATTTCATTGAGGATGCCTATTTACTTACTTACTCAAGTACCTAAAATAAACAATATAAATCCTCATTCAAAGCATCATTTGAGATCCTGTTAAAAATTTAATCTCAAACAATGCCTCCCTGGCATCATTTGTTTCACATGATTTCCAGAAATTTAAGCAAAATGGACTTGGAATGCATTCATCATACACCCAAACAAAGCCACGCCCATAACATGAGAGCCTGGCACAAAGCTGGCTTTCAAAACCAGTCTAAAGGCTTGCATGTCAGTTGTCTTATTACCAGGATGTAAAACTGCTTCTCTCCAATCACAGGCTCTTGGCAATGTAAGTCAAGGTCTAGCAACTTCATCCTACAGAGGCAGAGACTGTCTATTCCCAATAAAATTGCTGTTTTCATTTCATATGAATCCTCATTGTCACACTAGAAACCTAAGGCGGACTATGGAGGCAATTCATTACAAGTTAATACACAAAGCTTACCATGTGTAGGATGAAATTAACAAGAAATTAATCAACATAGAAAACAACTATTTAACTGTGTCAAGAATTAACTGAAAACTAACACACAAATTTGTCAAATCAGTAGTAAATACTCAATATCTGCATAATAATGTACCATAAAGACAGACCTTAAATAATCTGTACACTAAATTTCACAAAGGACTGCCTGCAAGACACACACACACACACACACACACACACACACACACACACACACAGATAATACAAAACTATTTACAGAATAAAGAAACAGAAATTAGAAATAGGACCTAACCATAGAGTCTATAATTTATGATGATAACTGAGGAAGATATATCAGCTACAACATGGAACAAATGCTAGACAGAAACAAAACATTCACTTGCAGGTCACAAGTCATACACCGTACAGGCGTACACCTGTATGCGTATGGGTTATACCTAAGCACTGAGTATATACCTCATGATACAATGTACAATACCAAACAAATACACTCAATTAATAAACTCAACAATGCTGAAAACTGCACTTCAAGCAGCAGCCTTTTCAAATGCCACAGCTCTGCATACCAAAGACCACAATGGGTTACAAGATCAAAGGTTACAGTAGGTCATTGTGAGTGACCCCTTGTCATCTTAGATCAGTGGTTCTTAACCTTTTTGTGATTACTGGTCCTGAAACAAGTATAAGAGTGCAAATTACCCCCTACCAGCCTAGGGTACCTTAAATGAGGACACAAGTTTGTGCTCATAATATATTGAAAAGTTATAAACTGCAACATACTTCTGTCACAGATTGTGCACAATCCAGAAAGTGAGATTTTGCTGTTATAAATTTCTAATTTATTACAAACAGTTCTACAATATCCGTACAATGTACATTGTAGTAAAAATCTTTAGAACAGACTTTATTTTCAGATCATTCTGCATACCCCCACAACGTCCCTCAAGTACCCCCAAGGGGCACAAGTATCCCTGGTTAAGAGCCACTGTCTTAGATGCACTGTCAGGCAGTCAGCAAAAAATACAAAATCCTCAGAGATAGTAAACAAGTCCATACCAAAGGCCACTCAAATGACTGAGCTGACAAGTCACAAAAAGACAAACTGGTCCAAAACCTTGCTTAGTGACAAACATCTGACCAGATTCTGAGGTGTTTCATTAAGACTGCTGCACATCAAAATCCACTACAAATGCCTGAAGGTGTTTGTGTAAATACAATGCCAGACCATGTACCTCTTAGATGGACCAATCTCATATATAGCATTTCTTGACCAGATACTGTACCATACACAGTAGTGAAGGTTTAGTTGCAACATCATAGCAGACTGCCTCATTGTTCCACATGCCAACCTGGCTCCTCAAAGAAGAATACCTGATGCCTGCCTCCCATTTATCATGACAATGTGCACAATGAGCAAGAAAGAGACAGCTAAATAGCAATCTCAACGCCACGTAGTCTCAGTGCAAAGAGCTTTATTCACAACATCACAGTCTGATGTCAGAAGTGAAATTTTCACATTCAATGATATCAGTGTTTCTCTGATAAATGTCTCAATTTCCTGACATTTCTGACTAAAGTCAAATGATTACTAGTGTGTCAATTTTGATACATGGCAATGAATGCTCCAAAGGTATACTCTCTGACCTAGGTACATGAAGTGGCAAAGCTAGAGTCAACATGGAACCAGGACAGTTGACCAACTCAACAACAATCATTAAGTGAAAATGCCAGTATCTACTTCATGTCTATCAATTCAAATATCTAAATAAACCAATGATTTAAAGTGGGGTGTCATTCCTTGTATCAACAGTTTTGATACCCTGCTACCAAATTAAAATTCTTTGTTTTCTCAAATCGGGCAGAAATCGGGCAGAAAGCAAGGAGCTTTGGTTGGCCCACAAGATCCTTTCCCTGAAGAACTTTATGATCCTGGTGGAAAAAATGCTTTTCATTTTAATTCAGTATAATACATGCAAAATGTGCTTCCCCATCTCAGATGAAGAGACAATGTACAAAATCACTCATGATGAGTAAAAGTGACTGAAACAAATGCATCTGAAAGTCAAGAGCGCTTTACAAAACAATCTCTGATGGCCTGAAAAGTGCGTTTATTTCTAATGAACCGTGCCTGAAGTCACTGACATCCCGAAGTTCCAGGAGGGGGTTGCCTCGTGTGATGACAATTTAGTGCTGTGACAGGGTGCTAAAGTAGACACCGCGTTTCTCAGCTGGATATGCCCTCTGTTCCTCCGTCTGACCTCCCCACCCATTTCCCGGAAGGTCAGGCAGCACCGTTTGAAGACGAGACTCAATGGAGCTTGTCATCTATCTGACACCTGACAACCAGCCGGGCAGATACAATTCAAAGTTCAAAATATGCATATTATGCACACCATTTTGACTGCATAGATCCATAATGATCTTCCGCAAATTAAGGGCCCAGGGTCAGGTGGCCAAATATGATGTGTCCAGGAAGGAGCTTTGGCACCTCAGTGGAGACAGATCCTTTCCCTGAAGAACTTTATGACAATTGCATCTGGTGGAAAAAATGCTTTTCATTTTAATTCAGTATAATGCATGGGTCTCTAAATGTGCTTGTCCACCCACCTGATTCACCAAGCACATATACATTATACAAGGGTTGGATTAATATATAAGTGGCAGGGTTAAGACTCAGTGACCTTTGTTATTACAAATGCCTACAGCTAGAATGGAGTGAGTTCACACTGTAGAGACAATTGCTCTGTGACAACAAAGAACAAATGCCCAGTCAGAACTACAGCTGTAAATAACAGTGATGTCACAAATGTAGGTGTACATAGTTTAAGGCATCAGTGCATTTATGCCCCTTAAACCAGTTTTACATAATGTTATCTGGGATCTTGAAGGAATTCAAAGATTTCTGCGGAATCAAGCTTCTATTTCACATTGTATTGTTATCACAAAATTGAAAAAACAGAATCCATTATTAGAGTGCTTCATAAACTGTGGGTCGTGACCCAGTGTCGGGCTGTGGAGGTTCAGCTACTGGGTTGCGTTGATGTCAGAAATTTATTTCTAAATTTGAAATAATTAAACAGATACAATTTGGACTAAACATTGTTAATTCAATTTTTTGAAATGTGCTTACAAGTTTCAATGAATAGTGTACTGTAGTCAGTGTAATTATGTAATTTAATGCATAGCTGTAAAAAACGTTGAAAAAATAAAAAAATGTTGAGAAAATAATAAAAAACGTTGGAAAAAATAATAAAAAATGTAAAAATGTTTTGAAAATGTCAAAAAATGTTGAATCAAAAACGTTACCGACGTTTATCAGAGCAAGATTAGAGATTGTGCCTTACCAACCCACAGGGAATAAACAAGCAAGTCATACTATGCAAAACGACTGACTGTACTTACTCTATATTGTAAGTATGTAAAGCTGCATGACCTGCTAATAAGCAATTGACTATACTCTATAGCTAAACAGCAGAAAGCTAATTTATTAGTTCATTATAGCTGGTTTCAGAAAATCTGTTTTTATTTTGCCAACGCTTTTTATAATAATAAAAAAAACTGCAGACCTTGGCAAAAACTAAAAACATTGGCAAAATATCAAACATTAAAAAACATTTAAAAACATAGAAAACACCTAGGAAAAATAAAAAACTTAATAAACATTTATTACATCTGTGATGTAATGATAACTCCTTCGCTACGACTCTGAGCTTAACAATTCAATGCAAGAAAGAATGGCAACAATTCTGGAACTGCAAACAAAATTTGTGGAATGAAATGAAAATTAGAAGCAAGGAAAACAAGCTATTAATGCTTCCTAATTTGCCAGAAACCAAGCAATGAAAGAGAAGAAGTCGGCACCATATCATTAAGTAATGTAACAGGGCAAAAACTTGTCTACTTTGATCCACCATAGACTGTCACCCGTTTTGTCCAGCCGGATATCCTGGATTTTACCTGGATCTTTATTTAGATTTGGTTTGCCATCGGGTGATGCTCCTGTGCATTATGAAGTGGCGCTATAGAAGTCTAAGATTAGATTAAATGTCTTCTTAAAAATGTGATACTCTCAGCGATCGGTCACCAAAACAATAGCCATTATAGCCACTTGCAAAGTTGTCGGACTGCAGTAGTCATGTACCTCAGCATAGCAAATTTGAGAAGCACTGGATTACAACATTTGCTTTTATCTCTTTTCCCAAGACAGTTCCGTTTGTAAAAGAATTAAAGGACATAACTGCAAAATCAATATTAAAAAGTACTTTTAACTGAAATATCTAACACTTATACAATGGTGCATGCAGTTCGGATTCTGTAACTATGGCCAGTGAAAAGAAATTGCTAAAATATTTGTCCATTCAGGGGAAAAGTAAGTGAACACAATTATAGGGGAAAAGGTAAATGCTGCTCAGCAGAAGTCAACGCCCATAAGAGTTGTCAACTAACAGCTAATTTTGCAAGGCCTGAATAAGTTTTAGACTTTCCCTTGCCACCCCTACTTCCACAGGTAAGAATATTAGGTCCTTACTTATTGGCAGCTGTGTGGCTGGGTGTGTGCCTGAGGCATAAACAACTGAAAAGCCTTTGTCAAAGCCAAGGTCTGCAGTCATCCTGTTGTTATGGCTGGCACTTCAACTCAGTATCAAGAGAATCCCTGCAACACCTTGAGTATGCATAGACCCAAAGTTCTACACAAGATTTGGTTGTTTTTCTTCAATACTTTTTGAAATTATACCAACTATGTGTACACATGTTTATAGTGTAAGAACAAAACATGAATAGAAATTAACCTGTAACAAGATCTGCTTTGCAACTGACAAAATTCTTCATAGAAAATTCTCTTTAGAAACATTTAACAAAATAGCATGATAATGTAGCTGTGCATATCAAAACATGAATGCAAATTTTGTTTCAAAATCCCCCACAAATATCATCAGGTACTTTCAAAAAAAGTCTGATAAAATTCTAATAAATTAAATAATTTTAAAATGGTCGAATAAGATAGTGGCATCTCAAAACCTTTACTTGACAATAATAAAAAACTTCCTTGATACCATTTGCAATTTCTTTGGCCATGCCAAGTTCTTCAGCTTTATTTCAATCACAAATTCTATTTAAGGTGCAAATATTTGAGATACAATACAGTGCAATGCAAAGTAATATAAAAAACCTATCATGCAATCAAAGTTTTAACTAAAAAAATTAAGTCCAACCAGTAGCCTAACCATTTCAAGTGCTTCTAACTTATACTATAGATCCACGCTTAAAATAAATATAAACCATAATCTGAGCAATTCACGACTAACAGCATTTCTATTAACTGTCCTTCAATGCATGCCTGAGTATTGCCATCAAGTTTACATGTGATACAATCAAACTCAGTCATAACGTGACATTGTTAAAGCTTATCAAATTAAATCTTATTTAAAAAACAATACAGTACAACAATTGCACAAAATTATCATGTACATTGGTTTTAACACACAAGAGATCTTACTAAGACACTTAAAAACCCAGTTACTATAATTACTCAGTTGCTAAAATTATTATAAAAGTATTAGCAATATTAGTAGTAGCAGTAGTAGTATTAGTATTACTAAATATTAGCAGTAGTAGTAGTAGTAGTAGTAGTAGTAGTAGTAGTAGTAGTAGTAGTAGTAGTAGTAGTAGTGGTAGTGGTAGTGGTAGTGGTAGTGGTAGTAGTAGTAGTAGTAGTAGTAGTAGTAGTAGTAGTAGTAGTAGTAGTAGTAGTAGTAGTAGTAGTTGCAGCTACCGCTAGTATAAGAATGACCAGCTACTACGTCACTATTTACAAAGCGGTGTATAAATTAACGATGCCCATTTAGTGTATTATACTGTATACAAAAGATATAAATACAAAATTCATATAAAACTGAATTAATCGTTATAAACAAGATATTTATCAAGTAAACAAAGTAGACTTACTGTTCCGACATCATTCCTCTACAGAATTCGTCGATCTACAATCCTTAATTCACAAAAATTAAACCATAATTTTCAATTTGTGTGATTTTTAAAGAAACTTCCTAACTCAGCACTCAGCTACGCCGCCATCTTCTTCAGTTACGGGTAAATCGCACCCAGTCCCTGTCGAAAACATCTACTCACTCTTTACTCGCGGATTATAATAATTAGAGTTGTTTGATACTAGAGAAATTTTATCAAACAGCGAACTTATTAGTTGTTAAGTTGCTTGATGATCGATGATTGAAGAAACCAGTTGAAAGAGGCAAAGAGCCATAGCAGTTAATATGGATATCTTGAACTTATCGTACGCGATGATGTTGGGACTCGGCCATTAACAAGACAAGGTTCGGTTGAAGTGATGTTATGCACATAGAATCAATAACTTCTATAGCGTCAATCTCATAAGAACTAAGCACCGGTCGTGACTCGATGGTCGCTTGGCATTGTAATCGTTGCTCATAATCTTGTTCGTGGTAGTTTATGGATCGAATTCTATGATTTCCTGTCTAATATTCACGATGCAGTCAGCTGATCGCACAGAAGCAGAGTTTTGCTGCTAATTTTATTTCAGACAGCCTGACACAAGTCATTAACCATCAGAAATAGCCACCCTATAGAAATGTAATGATTTTCAGATGTTCGTGGTATAGATCCAAAAAGGTCTGTTTGCTCGCGGAAACGAATAACCAGTGGCGGTTCTACGTGAAGAATGAGTGGGAATTCATCCCCCACCGGACTTCCGGACTTATTTCGCTTGTGAAACCTATTTTGGAGGTAAAGACTAGTAAAACTACGGAGAAAAACTGCGGATGACCCTTTTCCCTTATCAGCCTATTTTCGGTAAAAGTGTAGTAAAATTATGGGAACATTTTTTGTTGTCAGCCTTTTTCGGCAAAGTTTATTCACTTTTCCCTTCTCTTTTCATCCTCCCCTCCCCGCCAACTTCCTATGAATTCATTTAATCCCCCCACGAAGAAATCCTGACACCGCCATTGCGAATAACGTCACAAATCCATCGAAACACTAACTCGTCTTCTCAGCACATAAGACGACTCATAGGTTATAGCCTCCTTTGCTGTAGCTTTAGGCAGCGATTATGGGGGTTTGGGGTGTCAGGACACGCATAGGCGGATTTTATTAAAGGCTAGGGTAGCTAGGCTTAAGCATACCCAACTAATCCCACCAAATATTAAACTCTAAATCCGCCTATGAGGACACTCCAGGTCAGTTACAGGTATTGGACACCAATGGGCATCCAATAGCTGCTGGACACCCCCACACAATCGCTGCAGTCGCTGCAGTTTTCAATTAGCATCAACAAGAGACTCAACTGTAACTCAATGTTGCCTATCCGGGATCCCCAGTTTGGCTGACTTTAGCAACAAAGTCTGTGAAGCTAATGTTCGCGGTGTGCAGAAGCCAATGTAAAAGGCTGATTGAACAGTGGGTGCATAGATATGCAAACATTTCAGTAAGCTGAAGAAATTTTCCGATAAGAAACATATTTTCGTTTGTCCCCAAGATCATTTCTTCAGGATGTGCAACGATAATCAATATTGGTCGCCTCAAATTCGATCTATCGTGGTGCTCAAAATGGAGCACCTCCCAGTCGAGGAATGGATGCACGAAGCACAACGAATGAGATACGTTCTTTCCCAGAGTCTGTACTCTTTTTTTACCATACGCCCCTGTGATCGACACCCACAAGAATTCAGTCGTCTAGGACTGTGCCATGAAAGCCTCGAGTTACAACCTATACCCTTGCTCTACTAAGTCACGCTTTTCTTCTTCCGTCTTAAACCGAAGCGCTCCACATTCGACATTCTGCAAGACTAAGTCGTCTCGCGTACTACTATGCACAACGGCGTCCCGGTTCCATTCTTCGTGAATGCTTAAATCAACGGTTCCCGTTTTCCAACTGTGCCACCATCCACAGTACTCGATCAGCAGCACTCATGGGACACATCAACAGCAGCAGTCTGTTAGTCTGCGTATCGTTTAATGCACGAAGATTAAGCAGATGGCGCTCGTTTACAGAGCCGTAACTAGGGTTTTCGGCGCCAGGGGCAAGATTTCCATTTTGTGCCCCTAAATTTATAAATTTCGGTGATGACCTTTTATTAGTCGTCACGGCTCTTCTTTATGTATTCCCAGTAAATTTTTATTCACATTTCAAAAAACGCCCCCCTGGTCGGCGCCCGGGGCGACTTGCCCCCTCCCGTTACGGCTCTGCTCGTTTACTTGCAGTTCAGCAGCAATTGACTACACACACACACACACACACACACACACACACACACACACACACACACACACACACACACTGACTACAACTCGCCTTGTGGCCTTATGTCACAGCTCTGTGGCTTTTGCAGAGGGAGTGAACATTCGCTCTTTTGATGAAAGCTGTTTCTTATCCATTTAATGAGATCAGTTGTAACATAGGTTGATTTGGCTCTATGCATTAAACGATATTTAAAAGCCTTTCATCTCATCGTCAACGGATTTCTATAAATTAAATTCCAACTGGCTTGTTAGGCCTATTTCACAGCACTGCTTACCACCACCAATCTTTCCAAATAGCAGCCAGTGGCGTTTTACCATTTCCCACCACCACCCATTTGGGCCATGGCAGCAGCCAGCCAGTGGTCACCCTGACAAGCCAAAAAGGTCGTCAACTTTTTCCAAAGTTGACAACTTGTTGTCAGGTCGAAAACTTTTCTTGCCCCTTTTGTCAGGTCGAAAGTTCTAAATACGCCACTGGCAGCAGCGTTCGCCTAGAGTACAGTCATTAGCGAATAAGCTTACGGAGACCAAGCAGTTGAAAAGCACCAATCGAAATTCTCGGCTCCAATAAACAAACGACGACGATCGATGACAATGCCAAAGCCAATTAGGTTACTACAACAACGGCTGAGAAGAAGACAAGGAGGAGGAGGCGGAGGAGGAGAAGGGGAGGCGGAGGAGGAGGACGAGGAGGAGGAGGAGAAGGGGCAGCAACTGCCAACGTTGAGGACTGATTAAATAAGTCGGTGGTCGCCGATGCTGCTGCTGCTGCTGCTGCGGATGAGAGGATGGCGAATGGAGTTGATGCGTGCGTGGGAATCGATCGATGGTCGTGTCCTCCTCCTCCTCTTCTTCTCTTCTGTCCGATGTTTTCTGGTCAGACGGTCGGTCGTGACTTAGCTCCACTCTGCTTTGGGCCCCGAGTGAATAATACTTGCGCTGGTGACAATGGTCCTCTTAGACGTATTTAATTATGTCCTACCACTGCTGCTGCTGCCACCGCCGCAGTTCGACTTAAGCGGCATTGAAAATTCTCTTCTCTTTCAGTCGTCTCAGATGATTCGATCTCCCGTTCAAATACTCCAGTATTATACAGGACGCGATTTGCAGGAGGAAGGGTGAATCTCCCCCCCCCCACTGCCCAACCGCATCCCCTACTGCTAAATCCTCCACCACTAAATTCCCCCACTGCTGCTACATTTCCCAACAACTACATCCCCAAGCTCGACATATTCCCGCCCCACTGCTCCAGGTCACAAATCACACCCTGGTATTATATACTCCACAGGAACTGGGCGCTGGCGATATATAATTATAAAACTTGTTTTTGATGACTATAAAACCTGTTGCAGGCCTGTAATGAACCAGGTATCTTAATACGCGGGTCTTCCGTCGATCGCCCTACTAGGCATTCCGTTAGATATTCGCCAGGTGTTAGTGTGTAGTATGAAATGGCGGGGTGTGCTATATTTCGAACCCTGTAGAGCAAAATTGATAATGATATTATTGATTATTTTTGCAAACGTTAAAGCAATGAAGATGGAACAAGAGGAAAATGTGGATTTTGTCAGATAATTTCTTCAAATCGATTAGATTCTTACATATCTAGTGCCTATTTACCTTCTATTCAACAGGCCTTCAATAGGCTTCGGTCACAGGGCGAATTAATTATAAAACTTGTAACCTGTTGCAGGCCTATAATGAACCAGATATCTTAATACGCGGCTCTTCCCTCGATCGCCCTATATAAGTATTCCGTTAGATATTCGCCAGGTCTTTCATTTAGTTGATATCCCTCGTTCTCGTACAGTCTATGGCGTTAGTGTGTAGTATGAAATGGCTGGGTGTGATCTATTTCGAACCCTATAGATCCAAATTGATAATGATATTATTGATTATTCTTGCAAAGGTTACAGCAATGAAGATGGGACAAGAAGACAATGTGGATTTTGTCGGATAATTTCTTCAAATCGATTAGATTTTTACATATCTAGGGCCTATATACCTTCTATTCAACAGGCCTTCAATGGGCTTCTTTCGCAGAGCGAATTAATAATATTTATACTGCATGGAGGGCGCCACAAGCCAAATATTGGGTGGGCCAACATGGCCTGTTTGAAATTGGACAATGCAAGGAATAGGGCTACAGTAGGCTATAGATATGCAAAAATTCAGAAGAGTGATGAAACGAATTAAAACCATGGAGGGCGCCACAAGCCAAATATTGGGTGGGTCAACATGGCAACATTTCATAGTCAAGACAGCGCAACGAGAAATTCTTGCTGTTACGATCAATCGATCATTGAAAAAACACAGTTGCATGGTTATACAAATATAATAATTTTGAATGGTCTTCCACATCTGTGACATCTCAATTATATATGGCAATATTATGCCAATATATTGGGGATTTGGGGTTATTAGTTTCACAAACATTGTAATTTTCCAATTTAAATTGGGTGGGCCAAACACATTGTGGGCCATTGGGCCTAAATATTGGGTGGGCCATGGCCCACCTGGTCCACCCTGTTGCGCCCCCATGATATACTGTATATATAATGCTTTTACCTTGCGTATTAAAAATCTAGATTGCAGATCTCTCTCTCTCTCTCTCTCTCTCTCTCTCTCTCTCTCTCTCTCTCTCTCTCTCTCTCTCTCTCTCTCTCTCGTACAGCTGTACAATACAAGACATGCCAGAATAAGCTATCGGATTCCTTGGTCATTTCCCATCTGTTGAATCTTCTCCTTGTTCAAGAAAGCAACAATGTTGTCGGCAGACGTCTTAACCCCTTAACTGGGGACTCCGGATATATCCGTTCATTTTACATTGAGTTACAGTTAAATACCCAGTTAATGGGTTAAGAGACGATACACTCACGGGCGGCACATGAACTAACTGCTGCTGCAGCGATGCTCTAGGCACCAATCATGGCTATCATGGCTATGTGTCAAATGCTTAGTCTTGTCTAACGCTGAACATCAGTGAACATGAACCAATTCAAGAGACGGTCGAATAGCATTCTGAACAGCCGAGGCATAATTTGCAGATATAAGCCGCACACGGAATTTTCGACGAATTTCTCTGCACGACCAGAGGCGTAGCGACGGAGGGTAAATCGGTATAAATGCACCTCCAAATCAGACTACCTTAAAATTTTCGATGGTATTTTTTAAAGATTTTAAAAGTTCTTTAAGATTTGTAAGATTTATAACTCCCCCAATCATATTATACCCTCCCCAAATCAAATTCCTGGCTACACCCCTGTTCTTCACGACAGAGGCGTAGCCAGGAATTTGCAAGTGAAGCAATCCATTTAGCTGGCCCATTCGTGCAAAAATAATTTATCGTTTTAAGCAAGCATAAGGCTGAATATTATTACGCAGTTATCAAATTATCTTCGAGAGGATCCAGTTCAAAATAACAGAAGAACTATCGTCACCGTCGGGGGTCCGCTTCGGTTTCCAATAAAACCAAAAGTTTTCGTCAAAAACCAAAATCAAATTGAATGATCAACGCAAGGAGTTCTACGCGCGCAACGTGACAGAAGACAGAAGAGAGCGACAAGAAAGGACTTAGAATAAATACAAGAAAAAAGTTTTATTTGGTTTTGCATAATCTCAGTTAGGCTACTTCGGATCTAAAGATACATATTTTAAAGGAACTGCGTATAAAGACTTGGAAAGCAGTCTTAGTCGCCGTCAGAGAGATTAGCATCCGTCGTCGAAATAGAAAAATAGTCGCTTATCGTTTTCTTTCGAATGCGTTTTTTTGTTGATGATTTCGAGTATTGATAAGTTCCTCAATATCTATAATTATAATTATTTACAAAACAGAAATGCCGTAAAGTATTTGGTTCCAAAGCAGTTCAAGCAACGCTTCGAAACAACAAGTCAACTAGAATTTCGAATTTCGTTATGTGCTATTGCTGCTATCTTGCTAGTGCTCTCTGTAGAAGGGAGAGAGAGAGAGAGAGAGAGAGAGAGAGAGAGAGAGAGAGAGAGAGAGAGAGAGAGAGAGAGAGAGAGAGAGAGAGGAGAGAGAGAGAGAGAGAGAGAGAGAGAAAGAGAGAGAGAGAGAGGAGAGAGGAGAGAGAAGAAAGGAGAGAGGAGAAAGGAGAGAGGAGAGAGGAGAGAGGAGAGAGGAGAGAGAGAGAGAGGAGAGAGAGGAGAGAGAGGGGGAGAGAGCAAGTAAAGACTGAGCTGTGGTTAATGAGTACTTGTGTCGGCGACAAAAGCTTTGAAGCGAATGACTCTTGAGTGACCGAGCGTTGACCGCGCAGTGCTTTTGCCGATGCTTTCTCTTCACGCAATCGACAATCTGAATGACAACGCCGACCGCCGCCATCTATTGATTGGCGCGCATCGCCGTCGGACAGTGAGGTCACGCGATCCCCCAATCAATGCAAAACACTATATATATATATATATATATATATATATATACAGATATCGCTTTCGTCGAATTATATTGGAGTGCCAAAATGACGACGACATCGACGCGTGACGGGATTGACACAGGCGCAATGGGATGACGCCTTCACAGTCACTCGGCCTCTGCTGCTGCTGCTGCTGCTGCTGCTGCTGCTGCGATTACAAAGACTGTATTGACGGCGATTCCGAGATCATCGCAGAGCGGACGGAGTCGATGACTGCAGCGGCAGAATCGTCGATGTGGTGCATGACACACGCATGACCGTTGAGTCATGGACGGTGTTCCATGCATGTACATGACGGCAAATGCCGAAGACGATTTCCTATTATATCGACGTCGTCGTTTGCATGACCAACGACTCTAGACAATCGATCGACTCCCTTTGAGAGAGAGAAGCCCTGGTCGTCGGTTGAGCGAATTAATAGGCGGTTCAGTTACAGTTGCATCTGCATCTGAACAGCTGATAAATACAGTGCTAGGCCTAACGACGCTCCACAGTCCACATGCAGACACACGCAACTGTATATATACAGTTAAATCCCGTTAACAAGTACTTGGATAACACGAGCCGTCGACCAACGCGCAAACCATTACATCTGAATCGCCTCAAACTCAATTACTTTCTTCTTCGGAATAGGTTAACTCGGACACACACACAATATATATATATATATATATATATATATTGCCCCATATATATATATATATATATATATATATATATATATATATATATATGGGGCAACTGCTAAACATGGAAATGAGAAAAAATGAGAAATGAATGTCGTCTGCGATGATAACTGTATTCAGATGCGAGGAGCGGAATTTACGAATTTAGACTGTCGACTCTCTCTCTCTCTCTCTCTCTCTCTCTCTCTCTCTCTATATATATATATATATATATATATATATATATATATATATATATATATATATATATATATAGATTTATGCAGCACAGATTGGAAGACAGTGGCAGTGCAATGGAGCCCCACTATATACAACAGTAGATACACTTTGTGTCGTCGCCGTGCATTAGATGCATTAGATGCAAATGTTACATTGTGACGTCATCAATCACCAAAAACACACAGAACTTATTGGAAGTGCGCTCGATTCGTATACAGGGCGCGCTGTCTGGACACGCATATATCACATCAGCCGCCCCTCCACCCCACCCCACCCCACCAGGCGACGGTCGCTTGTAATCCCGCTCATATATATATATATATATATATACATACATACATACATACATATATATGTGGTGATCAGTCGCTCAGAACAGCCGTTTGCGAAAATACAATCGAATTTGGGGAGAATAATGTTGCGACAACAAACTCCATCAAATGAATATATGAATACATTGGCCAACGACGAACTCTGTTTACATCGTATTACATGAACACACACACACACACACACACACACCACTTCCGTCTACATATCAACATTTACAGATCTATTCCTACTATTGAGGGGGAATGCCAAATCATGTTCCATATTATGCGTGTGTGTGTGTGTGTGTGTGTGTGTGTGTGTGTGTGTGTCTGTTTGATTAGATCCACTGCAGACTAATGTGCTGCTAGTAGTATATATACTGTAGGACAGTGAATGCTGATCTTCGTGGCATTCCATTGTACTTGTGTGGTCTGCATCATAGTGATGCAGCGTAACCTTCGTCAAAAGACTGGACTCACTTATCTGCGTTGAAATGTTTGCATCTGTTTCAAACGCCGAATGGAGGTCAATGACTTACTTATTTACTAGAATATGACATTTTCTGAGACAATTTGAAGCTTATGAGTAGCGGATCTGATAGCGCTAGATCAATGTCCTCTGGAGGAGGGGTAGAGTGCTGGATCCCTATTGGCGTTTTCGGGACACACCGTCGAGCGCCTGGATGGTTTGGTCGTGTTATGATGCGTCGTTATCCGCCCAGTTGTTCGGTTGGGTCATGGTTGCTTCTGGACACAGAGGTCATCGCTATATTTCGACAGGTGGCATTCATTACCTTCAAGCGGCGAGTGATGCTGGGATGATGAGAGAGGATGCTGATGACGACTGCACCAGGAGCAACAACACCACCACCACCACCACCACCACCACCACCACAAGCACATAGGAACCTCCGAAAGAAACAATAAAATACGCCAGAGAGACTTAGAATCAGAGCTCCTTAGACGCTTTGGGTCTAGTCTTTGGTTGGTTGGTTGTGATTATATTTGCGCTGTGTTCTGGGATTTAATAACTGGCCATTAGACGTCTCAGAACGACGTTCGTCTTGTTAGAAGCAGACGTCACCGTCGCCTTGGCTTCGAATGTTCCCCTCCTCCCTCCCTCCGAGGCACAAAGGGATTCAGATGAGACTGGTCTCTGTCATTGGAGGCGGCCGCTGGATGCCATCCGGATATTGTCAACATCAGTCGACAGATGGCTTGTTTTAAAGTGCGTTGAAGCATTTTCCTGAGGACGGGATTGATTCGGAGGTGGGTGGGGTGGGGGGGGGGAGCGCTGACATTGACCGGTGTATATCACCACACGTGGAAGTCAAGTTAAATCGCTCACGTGAACCAACAAGAACAAATAAAATCTCTTGTGGATGAATAGATTTATTGTATCGTCTGTTACTGCAGCCTTTTCGTCCAAACGTTTCCATTTGTCCTTTCAACCTTTGCCCTTCTTTGGCTACGCCCGAGAGTTCCTGCCTGAGTCCGGTGTGAGCGAGACCTCCTTTGGCGTTCAACTGATCGCATTTCAACTGATCGCATTTAGCTTATTAACCCCTTAACTGGGGATCCCAGATAAATTCGTCCATTTTACATTGAGTTACAGTTAAATACACGGTTAAGGGGTTAAAGTCTCCGTTGCTTAATCAGTGGCCATCGATCGACGCCTCCGTCGTTGGCTGATCTCTTGAACGTCAATAGATTAATTGTCTTTCTTTTATCTGAAGTCCCTCTCGGGCTTCAAAAATTTCAGAGGATTTCCTACCCCCTCCCTCCCTCCCCAACCCCCCGGTTTGTGACAGACACTCCCTGTCCCTGCACCCTTACCCAGAGGTGGTGTTGGCTATCACTAAAACAGACTGACGTTAAAACTATTCATTTAAAATTCTAAAATGCCATCCATTTTCAGATTGACTCATGTAGTCATGGTCAACGTCATCCTACTGTATATGGGGTAGTTTTTGGTATTCGCCATTCATTTTCGTGATTATCTTTGCAAGTTTAGGAATGTCGATGATTCGACGGAGTCGTGCAGCGCCCTGTCTTTCAATCATTATCTATGTTCTATGGCATCTCTGCTTGGGTTTTCATAGCAACTATGTATTATGTTTGATGTTGTTACAGCAACATTTAGCAGTCTGTTACTTTACATTTTACGTACATTTTCGTTTTTTTCCGGGGGCTAAGCGTCGAACCTTCTAACCCGCCACCTCCCCCGCCCAATTCTATTCCCCCTGGGTTCACTGAGTCTAGAAGAAACACCTGACATTGACACCACCCTGACATTATGGGGCACCCACTGATTGCAAATTCTGATTGCAAATTCTTATATAAATGCCTGCATATTTTTTTTTTTTATGCCCTCGGTATATTCCCGATTATATAAAAAATTGTCCGGATATATATCTCGTCCGGTAAATATATAAACGCTGATCGTGACGGATATATATATATATATCCGATTACACTGATGCAGGAGATAATTATATAGACAGCGAGGCTCATTGATACACAGTTGCTAGAGAGAGAGAGAGTCCTGAGTCCTAACTGAACCAATCGCCGTAGAAGACAAATAACGGAAGCGCCGCCGATACCCCAAACGCTCCGTTAATCTGGTCCTGTTGAGCGACAGGAAAGTACAAGACACTGCCTCGACCGACCTACCTTTGCTGCAGCAGCAGCAGCAGCAGCAGCAGCAGCGGCCTTTCACAAACACGCAGAGTGATGGGTAAAGTCGCGGCAGAGGCAGGCGCACACACTCTGACCGACCGAGAGAGAGAGAGAGAGAGAGAGAGAGAGAGAGAGAGAGAGAGAGAGAGAGAGAGAGAGAGAGATTCATTGACTGTCCCTGTCAGCGCCCTCTATTGGCCTTAAGCGCTGAGAAGACAACGGATCTAGAAGTAGCGTTGGAAGGATCTGGACGATCAGCGATCGCCTCCGTCCGTCCGTCGTCGTCGTCGTCTTCCTCGTTTGCGCGTTCCGTCTTATCGCTGAATTCTGAATCCTCCTCCTCCTCCTCCTCCTCCTCCTCCTCCTCCTCCTTGTTCTTCTTCTAGACAAAAGTCGTAAGTTAAACGCTTTCTTCTCTATAAAACCCGAGGATTACCTGGAATGGAATTATTTCAATATCTTATTTAAAACGCTTGGTCTTTATATAAAGTTTTCTTCTAAGTTGTTTATTCGGTAAATTAGAAATCTAACTAATAACCAACTACTTCAGCTGCTGCCTTTTCACTCCTATTACTCCTACTATATTATTCATAGTAGTAGTAGTAGTAGTAGTAGTAGTAGTAGTAGTAGTAGTAGTAGTAGTAGTAGTAGTGGACTAGTAGTGGAGTAGTGGTGGTAGTGGTAGCAGTGGCAGTAGTGGTAGTAGTGGTAGTGGTAGTGGTAGTAGTATATTAGTAGTAGTAGTGGTAGTAGTAGTGGTGGTAGTAGTGGTAGTAGTAGTAGTAGTAGTAGTAGTGGACTAGTAGTAGTAACAGTAGTAATAGTAGTAGTAGTAGTAATAGTAGTAGTAGTAGTAGTAGTAGTAGTAGTAGTAGTAGTAGTAGTAGTAGTAGTAGTAGTAGTAGTAGTAGTAGTAGACTAGTAGGCCAAGTAGATTTATCGATGAGCATTTATGTATTTTGTGACTTTATGATCAAGAGACGATTTCCAAGTGAGGCAAACACTCTTTATCTGAAGCAGATGATTTCCATCGGCGGTGGCGGAGAGAGAGAGAGAGAGAGAGAGAGAGAGAGAGAGAGAGAGAGAGAGAGAGAGAGAGAGAGAGAGCTGTTGAAAAAAACTCGCGTAGAAAAGAGCATCGCATTGCCGACAGCTGTTTGCATTACCAGCGGTTTACGATAATTGAAATGTGTTTTCGTTTTCGCTCTGTTTAAAATTGCCAAAATGGACCATCGTATATCGTTTTGATCGAGAGACTTTGAGACTTTCACCCGCTCTAAGGTCATAACTACAGTAAAACCTCTTTAACGCGAACTTCACGCGTCTTAAAATCAGCCTGCGTCTCTATTGTCATAACGACATTTCCGCTTTAAGGTTTCGTATGATCACAGTTGCTACAGTTGTTCGTTTCTTATGTCGATTGTGTCGTCTTATATCCTTCGGTCAAGACTCGTACTGTTATGACCACTGCTGCTGGTGTTAGAGGCTTTTCAGCTCAATGCAGTCTAGATTTTGAATTAATTCATTGGTTAAAACTGAATTATCTACATCCGGCTTTAGAGAATTAAATCTCCCGTCGTTCGGTTGAAAGAAACAAAACAGTGATTAATCGCTGAATCAGTCGCCTTCTCGATTTTCTTTGTCTTAAAGACAATTTTCAGTAGTTATTTATTTTAAACTTCTTTCTGATATATGTAATCATAGATTTCGTGAAGCAGAGATCGGTTTAGAAGCCCAAATTCTCGAAATGAAGCATTGAGTCTAAGAAGAAATGAAATAATTTCTCAGATGCAAACAGAAGAACTCAGAAAGCTAAATCTGCCGTGGAGCAGTTATTTCTAAATTGAATTCAAAGTTCGACGATTCTCTCTTTCAGAAAGAAAGATGAGAGTTCTAATCTAAGTCGTCTTTCAGATCGAAAGAGAAGGGAGAAGGGAAGATGCTGCTGCTTATGATGGTGATGATGCCTATAACGCCGTAATGTTTTAATTCATAATACTGTATAGTATTAAAATAACTGAGGTCCTGTTGCAGAAGGCTTTTTAAAAGTCACTTTTTAATTATTAAGTTTACCACATTAGAATATTTTTCGAAGAACACAAGTAGCAGGCAAGCAGCAAGTACAGCATATGGGATGTTAGGCGTGGATTTCCTAAACAGCAAAACGAGTTAAATTTCTGCGTTTTTAAAGAGCGACGCAATAAAACATTTGATGAAGTTACCATCAGAGAATCTATAATTTATTAACTGCGATTGCGACTTACAATACGAAACGTCAATCTTTAGGAAGGATGATTCGATGATTATATCTTAAATGAGGTAAAATTTAAAGAATATTCAACGCTATTTTTAAACAGCAGACAAATTCTTAGAAGTTTAGACTGTTTTAAGGCAGACTCATTATCATGGCATCGTCCTCGAGATGGAATGCCATTAGCGGAACGTGGAGGAACTGAAATCGATTGGGAGGAGGAGGAGGAGGACGAGGAGGGGGTGACATCGAACGGAATAAGAGTTTCTTTGATAATTATTTAAGAATAGAATTGTCTGTAAATTTTCTGGTTCCCTGTTTTGATGTGTCTGTGTGTGTAAGTGGGCTTGCCTTCTTTTCCTCCCTCTGATCATATCCGTGGATAAGGAGATGACTGATGGTGCCAGTTGCTGTTAGCAACGATCCTACTTCCACTTAACACAGTCTCTCTTCTCCTCTTTGTCTGTCTGTCTCTGTCTGTCTGTCTGTCTGTCTGTCTCTCTCTTTCTTTCTCTCTCTTCTCTGTCACTTTGGCCTGGCGGCGTCCTTATAGCGCTGACCTTCTTAGGACGCAGTTTATACATCTGTAGAGTTTGAAAATTAAGAGAAAGCCTTCCTCTGTCTCTACTCCGAGCACTTTCGTTAACGAGGGTGTTTGTCTTACCCCGTCTGAGACGCAGACGATCAAACGGAATCTCCTGCCCAGCAGCAGGGGTCTCCTGCCCAGTTCCAGCCCTCGGCCATCTTAATTTCATGCCCCTCCACGCCCCCTCCCATCGTCACGGAATAACAGTGATTGGTGATCTTAATGCTGGAATGCAGCGAACATCGACTTTGCAGAATCAAAGGAACATCTGAAGGGTTCTGAGTTTAATTGCGCTTCAGTCAATAACCCATCTACACTTTCATAGACTGTTTTAACTCTCTTTTATATTCCACGGTCAAGTAACTAAGCAGTGTTGTATACAGGCCTCATAGGGGGATTTCCCCTCCTTCCCCCCAAATTACCAAAATCTCCCATCCCACAAAATTCCTGCACTGACACAAATTCTTGGTTTGAACTGTGTCTCTTCCCCTCCGGCCAAGTCAACCCTCTCAAAGGTCTGTGGGCTGGATCATAAAACACCGTAACTAAGAACGTATCAACTATTCCAATATGTTGTTTGTTTTCTGAAGTTAGTATCATTTCGATAAAATATTCACTCCTGCTTTGGAATAATAATAATAATAAATAGCCATAATAGTCGTAATTATTATAAAACGTCATGTCAATGTCAAATATAATGTCAAAACATTGTATTAAATCACTGTATTAGGAGGTATCAGTTCTTCGCATATTCCATTGGCTACTTAGTACTTACTATTCGGATGAGTTTCCACTGAGCCTTTTATTCTATTATAAGAGTTTAACATGTAAAAATCCGTTGATTTCAAAGTTGTAGAGGCTACCAAAACTTCGAACCCAGAGACATCTTTATATTTTATTACTAATAGTCTATCGGTGACCGAATGAAATATTCCAGCAGAGAAAGGCAAGAAGCTTCCAAATATAGGATTCTAATGGCGTTTGCCAGTCTTTCCTCCATCTTCTAACCAAGTTTCGAATTTTCGAGTTGCTCTTGGAAAAGATTTATTTTTGGAACGCCTAAAGGTACGGCTCCTTTAGGAGATATGTTGCGGGGACATAACCCATTACGTTGTTCCCAGATCCCAGTAGGCGGATGGACCCTGGGATAAAAAGCAGCAACGCCTATTGCAAAGATGGCGGACGAGAGGATGGTTGCAGTTTCTGTGTTGATGCGCGTTTTAAAAGCTGCGTTTTCAATTGGAAAGAGAAGTGTCGCAAACGCCGAAAGTTTCGGTCGGACCGTTGATGCTGTTTGGGAATGTTATTATTTTGCGAACACATTTTAATGTCGCATAACCATTCAAGTTGACGCAAACCATGCAGCAGTCAATCTGGCGATGACCTACTAACCTGGAAGTTGATTGGTTGATCGACAAAGATATCCGGCCGAATTATCAGCTTGAATGTGGAAACGCATTCGCTCGGATATATCCGGGTGATATTTTTGGTCCCAAATGTTTTGCGGAATATATTTTAAAGTGGAGCACGCGTCGTTTAATGCCAGCTTATTATTCACGCGGATATTGTCCGGGAACTACCTAGGAGATATTATATCCCCCCCCATTAACATGTCCCCTAATGGTGCCGCAGCTTAAACGATGTGAAGTTTCTGACTGTATTAGACAGCATTAGAGAGAGAGAGAGAGAGAGAGAGAGAGAAGATAATAATAAACGAGTCTGTAGGAAACGGTGTCGAGTGTTGCCGACGAATGCTTTCGATTAGAGCGGATCTCCTTCCCACATCTCTAGAGTTCTATAGGCCGAAGAGAGAGAGAGAGAGAGACGAGAGGAGACGTTTCTCTATAATAAAAGCTCTTGGTTAAATATTTTTCCCGCATTCGGTTACACCTTGCTGAGGTAAAACGATGCGAAATTAAGAATCGGAATTCTTTCGAATCGCTTTGATCAACATACATGTTTAGTTAGTTTCGATGACAGCCTCTATATACCAGTATACCTATATACTTTTCATTGTTTATGTCCCTTTCTCCTTACGAATTCCATACTCTGCAGTGTCTTTAACGTCGAGGCTTCGACGCCGCCATCTTGCCTTTCCCAGTCGGAGCTCCAGGGACGCGAAAGATGAAAATAAGGGAACGGGGGGAAAAGGTCGTTCGAAGGCGGTTGAGGGACGAAAGGTTTTCAGTTGATACAATCATTCGAACCAACAACTGTTGAACATTAACTTAGGAAAAAAAGAATGTCGTTCACTAGAACGCGTGCATCTGTTGGGTGAAATACTCTTCTTAGATGAAATCAGAGCCTAAGTACTTTGGACTAAAGAGATGTCATATACAACGACGCTAAATTTCCCTCTTACTATGAAATTCTGTTCGAAGCCTTTGCGGCGCTGCTGTGAGTGCTGTCTTGTCTTGTCCTTTTGTCTTGTCTTGTTGTCCTTTTGGCTTGTCTTGTTGTCCTTTTGGCTTGTCTTGTTGTCCTTTTGACTTGTCTTGTCCTGTCCTTTTTCTTGTCTTGTCGACTTGTCCTTCAGCAGAATCGATCCCATTCGAAAGCAGTCGTCGAGAATTCAACTTTTCTGATCGACCGTTAATATTTTAGTATTCTCGAAGAACTGTTCTCCCTCTCTCTCTCTCTCTCTCTCTCTCTCTCTCTCTCTCTCTCTCTCTCTCCCGATCCTTATTTTCGTTTTGCTGTAATTGAAATTTTGAGAAATTTCTGTAAACCTACGTTTTATTTCACTTGATTTTGCCATAGCTTAATAGGGTCTTAACATAGGACTTAAGACAAGAACAGCATCTGTCTGTCTGTCTGTCTAATTCTCTCTCTCTCTCTCTCTCTCTCTCTCTCTCGCCATCGGATCGTGTGTTTTAGGTGGGAGGGGGTAATCTGTTTCAATTGATTTAGCTGTCGTGGCCCTGTTCTTGCTCTCGACAGGGTGCTAAACAGAGACAGAGGGACGGCGGATGAGAAATTCGATAACTCTGACGACGAGTCTCAGCTGCCAAGACGAACGACAGCTTTAAGAATCTGCAGCGGCAGCCGATGTCGTCGCGTCCCCAGGGGGAGGGAGGGTGATTCCTTCGGACACGGCCTACCCCCCCTCTCCGGTCCACTGCCCGCCCGTCCCCACATTCCGCCACCGACGCTTGTGCCCTCTTAGCACTCGTGACTCCTAGTCAGAGTCAGACGACCGATGACCAACGGATTAACCCGGAGACAGCCCCAGTGACCGGCGAGTGACCGATGGTCAAGCAGTTGGCGTCATTACGCCGGACAAAGGCAATCGTGTTGCGGTTGTTGTCATTACATCAGTTGTTGAACGCTCTGTTACGAGATTTGCTGTTCTAGGCGTCATCAACAGCCCGTTGCCGACCTCGGTTATTGAATAGAGAATACGATGACGTGTATTTATGAAGGAAGGAAGGAAAAAAAAAGGAGGAGGCTCTTTGACTTCTCTGTCGGAATTTCTCTGTTCTTGGGCGTAAATTCGTTTGGTTTTCATCTCGAAGTCGATTGGAGAGATTAAGACTTTATTCGAGATATTAGATCACAAATCGAATCTAACTGATGTGAGTCTCTCTCTCTCTCTCTCTCTCTCTCTCTCTCTCTCTCTCACACACACTCACACACACACACACACACACACACACACACACACACACACACACACTAGACAACCGCTATGTATCAGATAATGAAGTAACTAATATTTTGTCAAAAATTGTGCTCGAAAGTCTCAAATGCCTAAGCAGTATGAGTCTACAGGCGTTTCCAGAATGTCAAGATTCTCAGAATTCTCCAAAACCTGTCTAAAGTAAAGGTGGACAGTTGTTTTAGAAACATCAAAATTGTCTTCCAAATTTTTTGAAATTCTTGAGTGTTTTGTCTTTGACGAGTACCTAAGTCTTATGTTGAAATAGAATTTGAAACTGTCTTTCTGTTGCGTTTTTCATCTCAATGCAGAATTTTTCGCCTTCGAAGCAGTTCTTTTGCCGTGTTGATGTTTTCTCTTGTTTTGGTTTTGGCCTTTAGGAGGCCAATGTCCTCAAAACGAAAAAACACTCCGACCAAATGGTCGACAGAGAACATCGAAACGATTTCCCAAAACGGTTATCACGACAACGACCGTTTACGCAGCGAATCGGAAAACGAAACCGGAAGTTCTTTATTCGAAAACGACGACGATGACGTAACGGCCGAAGCGGTTGTCCTGTCGGACTTCCGGGGACATGAGTATCGCCGAGGACACTGCTCGACCCCAGAGGAGGCCGTGTCCTCGACCGTTGCGAAGGCCAACGACGCGCCCAGCCGAAGCAAGACCGCGGCCAAATTTGGTCTAATCAGCGCGTCGTGGCTGGAAGGCAAAGGAGTGGCGGTCACCGAACGAAAAGATGATGATGATGATGACGACGACGAAGACATCATGGACAGTTTAAGAGCCATGATCAGCTCAGCTCAGTCACTGGATGACAAACAGAGAACGCTCAGCGACGTCATCCGCCAACTGAAATCAATCAAAGACAGTCTCATGAACGACAACAACACCAACGAAGTACGTTCACAGACACATTCACCTTCTTATTATTATTAATGGAAATATGATTCCGTTGAAATGACGAATTCTGTTATTGTCAGGATAAGAAAGATCAACAACGGGTGTCAACACATTTCCATATAGATGGCTCTGCCCCATTTTAATTCTCTTCTGTTCTTATTATTATTATTCTGGTTTCTTTGTTTATGTGATTCCTAAAGGCGGGAGAGTCTGTTTCGTTTGGCGCTTTTGAGAGAGAGAGAGAGAGAGAGAGAGAGAGAGAGAGAGAGAGAGAGAGAGAGAGAGAGAGAGAGAGAGAGAGAGACAGAGACAGACAGAGACAGACAGACAGACAGACAGACAGAAACACAGAGACAGGCAGACAGAGACAGAGACAGAGAAGCAGTTTTATAATTGGAGTAAAGATGCATGGCAGAATGGATTCTCTCTCTCTGACCGGTGCCTAATGAACGATCAGAAGACCAGAAGCGAGTAAGCATTAGCCATCTCGTGGAAAGAGCGGTATAAGGTGGAAAGAGTGCAAGGGGGAAACGGGGATTATGGGAGAGGGAGGGGAAAGGGAGGGGTGGTGGCGTAACGATGGGGGTCGTCGTGTGTCTAGTGACGGTGCATTGTTTGACAGGCGTTCTTCTTTCGCCCTCGAGCGCTGTTTATGCTCTGCGTCTGGACAAAGACTCGCTCTCTCTCTCATTAGTCGATCGGGGTCTGTCTTTGTCAGGAACAGGCGCTTCTATTTCATTTGGCTACCGGCTTTTCTTCTCCTCCTCCTCCTCCTCCTCCTCTCCTCCTCCTCCACTTCTTCTCTTTCTTCTTTCATTAGCATCTTCTCTCTGCCGCTGTTCTGTATCGGAGGTGAGAGGGAGAGACAGCTGCTGCGGCGATTTCCGTCTCGGCTGTTTACCAGTTGAAGACGGTGGTGGAAAGACATCGTCGCCATGTTTCGCCTCCCATTAATTAAGTAGTCAACTGGTGTGCTGCTGATGGAGAGAGAGAGAGAGAGAGAGAGAGAGAGAGAGAGAGAGAGAGAGAGAATCGTCTCTTGATTAATTATTATCCATCCTAAAAAGTCGTCGTCGTCGTCGACTGAGTTACGATCCTAAAAGCAAAGAATCGACGTTTTGTCGACTGCGATCCTTCGATGTCTTCCTTCGCTTCTGAACAATGAGGAGAGAATTATTCTGAGAGAAACTGCGAGAGAAAACAAGCATGATCCTCATTTTGCTGCTCTAAATGGTGACATAAAGAGTCGTAACAGTGCAGGCAATGTCTGGCGATGGCCCAGTGATAGCTAGAGAGCTGCACTGCCAGTTGTGAGGTCTTGACTTAGAACCTCGCCTAGTTGCTCTTCCCCTGGCTCACCCAGTCGACTCAGCTGCGAGCACATCGGGTGCTCGCTCGGTGAAAGGAACAGCAGCTATAGGGAGAGCTACAGGGGCTGGCAACCAACCTCATTCAGCCGATGATGTTTGAAAACCTCAAGTTTTTTGTAGCGACAACCATTCGGCTCTGCTGTGGTTGATAGATCTTTTTACATTTCCAGTATTTTGTGGGTTTTAGATGGTTGACAACTCTTCTATAGCCAGGCCCTATGCTGCTGAGAATTTCGTTCAGATATTAAGGGGGCATTCAGCCAAACTGAAGCTCTGGAACTTTCAAAATCCGCCCAAATCTTGAATGAAAACAGATCTCTTCCAACTGGCATTTCCTCCACAGTATGTGTCGCTGTTTTCCATCTCTGGAATGACCGGGTCTTTTACGGGCCGATCTTTAATACCATCTCGATTGATACACTTATAGAATCACGACTGCATAGACAGCAATAGCAGCAGAAACAGCGACAATAGGTGAGATAATGCCATGAAATCCGTTATCTTCAACTGGACGTGACAGAAGACGTTCGGATCGATGGTTTGACCAATAATCAGCTCAAGTGCAACTCTGCTAAGCAAATGTATTAATTCCTGAAAACTGGCGCGGACATGCAATTAAGCGATTAACTGCGCTGCAAACCAGAGATATAGTACTGTATAATCATTTTAGTACTGAAGTTCTTTAGAATACACGCGCTTTATAGGCTACTGGGCATCGCAGATAAATAATTTGGCTTTCCTATATAGTTGAGCAATGCTAAAACAACATTAACAATAAGTGCGGTATAATAGAAACAGAATGGATGAATGGTGCTATAGATAGTAAGTAAGTATCTCGCCGTCAACGTCTGATATATTGGGACATCAGCGAATGGAAACAATTTGTTGAACCTTTCGACAGTTTTTCAGAGTTTCTTCTATGCGACTACCGCGTAGTTAGTGTATAGCGTACAACAGATGTCGGCGGAGTAGTTGTTGCTGAGTGACGCTGACCGATAAAACAAGAAAGGGGCCGTGAAATTATTCGGAACCCAGCGAAGAAGAAGAAGAAGAAGGTGGAACAATCTGTTGGTGATCAGCGCATCCTGGCAGTGCCAGCAGCGAGAGAGAGAGAGAGAGAGAGAGAGAGAGCTTTCTTGAAACACCCCTCCTCTCTCTCCCCTCCCTCTCCGTCGGTCTGCACCTGGTTAGAATTGCACTCTACGGTTGCGAGTGAATTCTGCGCACCAGTTGACAGCTTTACACGGACACGGAGAAGGAATGCGGACGTGCAATGAATGGGTCCCCCTCTCCCTCTCCCCCTCCCCTCTCACTCCCCAGCCTCCCTATCGTCTAGGTCGTTGAACGTGGCGCTATAGATGCGTGAGTTTTCTTAGGTCGATCGACGAATGAGAGCGATTCTTGTCTGACTTTTTAAAATGATTGTCGACGGAACTTTTTCTGAGGTTATTTTTCTGCGCATTTTTGGTCTCTCGAGTGGTCGACGTTGATCGTCTTCTAATAAGCGCTTCTGTCGCTTTTGGGCCATGGAGTTGAATGGCGCTACACACACACACACACACACACACACACACACACACACACACACACACACACACACACACACATATATATATATATATATATATCAGTCACACGCTGCACAATGAGTGAGCGACTACAGTGATACTAGCACAGATGGTTTGTATTTAGTCGAAGCAAGAAGAGAGAGAGAGAGAGAGAGAGAGAGAGAGAGAGAGAGAGAGAGAGAGAGAGAGATAGAATGCTGTTTTCGTTAAGCCGGGGTCGGGAAACGCGAAGGTGCTAACGTGCGACTGTATTTACTTCTATTTTAAATTACAAAAATTCTTCGTGTCTGCCATCCATGACACAACATGACTGCGTAAGAATTGTTGTCGCTTCCTTTTGCGATGTCAGCGACTGATCGAAGTGCTTAGCTTCGCCCATGATTAATTGGGACTCATCATCCTTTTATGTCCTATAGACTCAAATGACTGCGTTGAATGAATCTCGCCGCTTTGCTTATCTTTCTAATACCGTATGCAATGTCATAGATTTCTCATTTCCATTTGATATTGTTTGCGTGACATACTGTAGGGCCCTGCATCCTGGAGCAGTGGGGAGGAGGGATGCGTGCCCCAAACCAAACCCAACCCCTACATTTTGTCTGTTAATTTCTCATCATGGCGAAAAAGCCTTAGAGTTATAAAGACACCACTAGGGGGAGGGGGAATAAGAGAGAGTGTCGCCCTCTTCCGTTTCATTAAACATATTAAATGCATTAATTCGCTTGGAAAGGGCGGAGCCGGGCAGAATGGGAATGCAACGCGAAATAATACCCTCCTAAACTCAATCCCTGGATCCGCCCCTACCTGTTTCTAAGACGAAACTGAAAGTGAATCGTTTCGTGCGTTCAAATGGTTCCTGGCGCTCCTTTGCTCTTGTCCGAAATTCTTCGGATTTTCGCGGTTAGAGTGGCTCACGTAATCGAGATCTTATTTCTTGTTCTTTTCTGGCTTTCGGATAACATGTTTTGGAGACTCGGGACGCGATGTTGTAAAATAAATGAGATTTCGGTTGATTTTGTATCATCGTATAAAAGTATATTCTTTAGTAACATAACAGTCCAGAACATCAACGGAAGAGGAAGAGATCTAAACCAAAGACTACATGTATCTACATGTATATAGTAAGTAAGTAGATCACACCCATAACACATGGACGCTGTAGCTGGTCTCATGAAGTCGTATTAATGGGGCTTCATTGTATTGTTAAAAAGACACGGTCGGGTGTTTCTAAAGTGTCGTGACGTGATTACTGCAGATGTCTCTGCGTATTTCGTCAGTTAAACTCAGTCCCCTGTTAAGGACATTGACGTCCAGAGCCGAAATAAACTTTTGTAGACCCGTTTAAAAATGAATCAGTGGGCCTCCCCCCCCCCAATGGCAATGCCTTGCACAAAAATGTCAAAAATATGACATAATAATACAAATAATAATAAATCATTGCGATAGTGCTTTTGGAAAAAGGGAAATGTTCGGGTAAAAATGACAATATAATATTTTATATTAGGATCGTGAGTCAGTAGCATTACACTATGCCAGTATATTGGCAATAGGTATAGTAGAAATAAGTTGCAACATTTGTCAATGACTTATGAATAGGTCTATTTCAATTGAAACACACGCAAAAGGTTAATTCAACCCTGTTGACGCAGCACGCACGCACGCACACACACACAAACGGCGCTGTTCTTCAAAAAGCCGAGAGAGAGAGAGAGAGAGAGAGAGAGAGAGAGAGAGAGAGAGAGAGAGAGAGAGAGAGAGGTATATTAGAAGAGATATAGTAGCATCACCGGTGCATCACCTGTCCCGGAACAATTGGCCAAATTAAGGAGAAACAGCGATGGAAAGAGGAGAATCTAAGTGCGGCTGGAAACCGGTCTTTCGTATATGCATCGGCTGTCTCTGGTTATTGCACTGAGGTTCTGACGATCAGCTGCAGCAGCAGCTGTGTTATGAACTGCAGTAATGAACATGCGATCATTTGACATCGTTGCTAGTATAAGGGAGAAGGTTATCCGTCGATATTATACTTCTCCGTTATGAAAAGTCAGAGCGCACTCGCTTGGCGATCTTTTGTAATATTTAATGGGTGAACTAGACAGTTGTAACAGAATGCGAACAGTAGTTTAAAGTCTTAAGTAAAACATTCCTATTAGCCTCATTGTTGCAATCGCTTCAATGTTCGAAGCTCAGCCGCGACAGTTCTCGACTCTAACTCCTCTACTGAAACCGACTGTCCTATATCTCTCTTAGGTTCCTATATTATATCTGAAAGTCATACCCTCTGTATGTCAGTGCCTATGTCAGTGCCTATGTCAGTGCCTATGTCAGTGCCTATGTCAGTGCCTATGTCAGTGCCTATGTCAGTGCCTATGTCAGTGCCTATGTCAGTGCCTATGTCAGTGCCTATGTCAGTGCCTATGTCAGTGCATGTGCCTATGTCAGTGCCTATGTCAGTGCCTATGCCTCAGTGCCTATGTCAGTGCCTATGTCAGTGCCTATGTCATGTGTGCCTATGTCAGTGCCTATGTCAGTGCCTATGTCAGTGCCTATGTCAGTGCCTGTCAGTGCCTATGTCTATGTCTGTGCCCTATGTCAGTGCCTATGTCAGTGCCTATGTCAGTGCCTATGTCAGTGCCTATGTCAGTGCCTATGTCAGTGCCTATGTCAGTGCCTATGTCAGTGCCTATGTTCGTGTCCTTCTGTCTATTTTAAGTATAATTCCCAGGAATTTCCTTCTCATACTAGTTCTTTCTTAGCCTGATGAAATGCCACATATAATAATAATAATAATAATAATAATAATAATAATAATAATAATAATAAAATAATAAGTATTATTTTACAGTATTATAATTAATTAATAGGGCGGCGCTGATCTCCGTTGCTATGGCCCTCAGTCAGAGGTGTAATTCCACGGATACGGGGCTAGTGCAACGCTTAGGGTACCTGTTTCACTTATCGCAACATTTTACTACTGCTCCTCAGTTTACCATCGCTCTCTATCGAGTAAGGTTGAGTCAACCTTAGGGCTCCTGCGGGACACGGACCCGCGACCTCCTGTTCCAGCGTCCAACGTTCTTGCCACTCTGCTAACTTCCCGCACCAATGAATTAGGAATAAATGTTAGAAATAAATAATGAGAAATACACTTGTAGCTGCATTTTAAGCGATTTACATTAGTAGACCTGTAGGAGTTCTGTGAGCTAAAAGCCTCTGTCGCTCATGTATAGTCCTATATATCAGCTTCTGCTTGGCTCCATCATAACGGCTGTTTTGGAATCTACTAAAAAAACCAACGCAATGCTTTATTGCGTTAAAAGAGAATATTAAATCTTGGAAATTTCTTTGAAATTCGTTCTCTGTTGTCAAATGCATGTTATTAGGTTGAATATATCTCCAATTATTTTGCCTCCCTTCGCCTTTATAATTACGATGGATATAGGCACAGTAGGCCTGTAGAGCGGCTCGATTAGTTATCGTTTCCATTCGCTTTGTTTAAGAGGATCTCCGCTGTTCGAAGAAAAAACATCGTTACTCTGTCTTTTGAGTCTGCTACGACTGTTGCCTCTTGGTCTTTTTGCAGAACTTTCTCCCAATGCAGTACAACTGTATACTTGGCAATGAGTTGTATACGCGGATTCTGTCTTCCTTTTCGCTAAACATTGAATATGATCCCCGATGCCCCTCCCGAGTTTTTCCTCAG
The DNA here is from genome assembly GCA_018105865.1 of Metaphire vulgaris. Classification (NCBI taxonomy): domain Eukaryota; kingdom Metazoa; phylum Annelida; class Clitellata; order Crassiclitellata; family Megascolecidae; genus Metaphire; species Metaphire vulgaris. The sequence continues at coordinate 15,322,648 of CM030850.1, read as the reverse complement.
AAGAAGCGAGGCAGTGGGGCAGGAGCATTAAGCCTAAATAGAAATCGTCATATATCATCTGATTATCCTGCATCTAATGAGAAAATTCCTTTCCAGTTCTATTAGAAGCATGATTGACAGTCGATTATAAATTGGAAAATCTGCGTTTAATGGCGACATATCATGTTTTCAAGAGAGAAAAAAGGCTTAGACGGAACTGCACCTTAAACTGCGACGTCTGCAGCATTCAAATGTAGAAGAGCTTCAGCGTCTCTGGCATTGATTCTATCGAAAGCAAGAAATCTTCAATGAATCATTTAAACTTATATAGCCTATACATGAGCTTTGACACAAACCTATACTCTGTGAGTGTCAATAGCTGCGCCGGGAATTTCGATTTGGGTGTGAGTTGAAGGGCGATCTCATTATGTTTCTGGCAAACATTAAAAGAGTAATCGCCAAGACGTTCTGGGGGGAGTGAGGCAGAATTAAGCTCCCACACACCCACCAACCTACCCACCCACCCATATCTGGTGCTGCTGCTTCATAATGGCGATGACTTTCATATGAATAATGATAAGTTTGTTAAAATGTTTGCTTTCTCTTGTAGATCAAAGAAATTGAATCGCAAAGAGAATCGCTTGACTCAGGTGAGTGGACAGAGAATAAATTAATAAATTAATAAGTTTTCCTATTTTTGATGATATATATATTAATCGAATGATCTCGATATGTCGTCGTCGTCGTCGTTATCGTAACTCTGTCGTCGTATTTGTCAGTCGTAGTTGAGCAAGTGGAACAGTCTGGTATAGAGCTGGTTTAGCGGAGTTGTCATGCATTGACAGTTGAGACGGAATTACAGCGCATTTGACTGTTGTCACGACGCCTGACTTTGACGATATATTTGTAAAATGAATCAAAGGAATTTCACTGCCAAAAGCAAATATCGGAATCATTGGTCGTCAATTTTCATGCGACAGAGAAGTAATTTTCATTTATGCGAAACGCAGAAAGTTCGGTCCCTCCCCCCCCCGTAGAATAACAAATCCGCGCCCTTATCGATCGAGCTGGTGCCAAGAAATGCATTTGAATTTCTCAGAAGTCGGCTTTTGTCAGGTCAAGTCAGACCATCAATCAAACTATTACCGCTCATGACCAGACTAATCAGCATATGCCTTCGTCTCGGCTTCTCGCCCTGCGACGAACTCTTTATTACTGAAAGCATCAAGTCATATAGCGCAGGTGACAAAAACCGCAAAGTAGATTCGTCGAACAGAGAATCTTGCGCTGTGCTGCAAATATTTTATTTCGCCATTTAGATAGATAGATATTTATTGGACCACAACATGAACTACAGACAGGTAGTTGTTAGTAGAGTGTCGTAAAATAAAACGAAGCAGGTAAAACAAAGTGAGTGTTCCAAAGGGACGCAGAGGGTTAACTTAACTCTGACCTGCGGGCAAATATTAGAATCTATACAGTATAATAATTTCTATGTAACTATGTGACTAAAGAACAGGAAAAACAAAAGAACAAAGGAAGTTTCCCTTCTCTTTAGAGAAGGGAAACTGTTGATTTCATCATTTGACTTTCTGTGGCAAATGATACAGAACTTGTCCTCATCTGTGCGAAGGTTGCCGGACCAGAATACCTCTTTCTAACCTACCTGTGTAACACCTTAGGTGCTGGAATCTTTCTGCAGCCAATCAACGAGCAAGACAAGCCGACTGTCAATCAAACTGACACTAAAATGGAACTCTAGCGCAATTGTCTCTGGCGCTTGGAAAAATATTTGCCAGCGAATGACACATGGATCTATTACATAGGCCGCTAAACGCATTGACTATGCAATATAATATACATACAGTACAGTAGTACAGTAGAACTTCGCTATAGCGGATTCGGTTATAGCGTAAACTCGGTTAATAATAAGTACCGCAATGAATGCGGTCCCGTGTGATGTGCTACTGCATTGGATGGTACATTGGATATAACGTATCTCGGTTATAACGTACTAAATTTTCCAGACCCACTAAGTACATTATAACGAAGTTCTACTGTACATATATAATTATATATATCTTATTTATTTTAACGGAAGTATTGTTTTAGGAACTGGTCTTGAGAACTTATAGTGGTAAGCTTATCTCCCGGCATGCATATAAATAAATAGATTAGAGCGTCCAGGGAAAGAGGGACTCTGTGAGAAAGGCCATACACCCTCGAATCTCAGGCGCGGGTGGTGGAGAGTCTGGTCATTCGATCGCTTTCTTTCGGCGGTTAAGTGAGAACGCGAGTGGTGCTCATTATTGTATGGTGGGCGCCTATTAAGAGACGTGAGTATGTTGCAAATCACACACACACACACACACACAGAGAGAGAGAGAGAGAGAGAGAGAGAGAGAGAGAGAGAGAGAGAGAGAGAGAGAGAGTTGCGTGTTTGGAAAACAATTATGCATTATGGACATTGAGGTTGAACGAAGGACTCAAGAGCCTTCGATATCTGCTGTTCATATCATTTCTCCTCCATTATAGAGGAACATTAAGCGAAGACTTTGTGGTCGGATAGTAAGTAAACTATTTCTACGCAGGATGATGCTAAGTGTATCCCCGCGTTATGTCCAGGAGACTGCGTTAGGCATTCTTCCACTGTCCAGCTATTGGACGCACAATCTAAAGAGACCCACTGACTGCATAGGAATTACTTGGATGTCCTGTCGTTGAAGTGATCTAACAGACGGACTCTTCTGCCATAGCAACAGACCACAACGTCATGATGACGTCGTAGGTCATCACGTGGGTGTTATTATGTGTCGGATTAGACGAATTTCCAAACGGTGCTCTGCAAAAACATCGAGGTTTTCTTTTATTAATTAAGAACAGACTTGGAAGTCGATTTGATCGACTCTGATTTCGAGATCACCTCCCAACCATCAAACGATAGATACGACGTACTCTGTACAGTCTGCTGAAGGAGTACTAGTGTGTTCCTGGTGGGACATGACTCCTCTCTCTTCTCTCTCTCTCTCTCTCTCTCTCTCTCTATATATATATATATATATATATATATATATATCTCTCTCTATATATCATATATATATATATATATATTTATTTTTTATTTTTATTCGTTTCTGAAATGTCATTTTAAGTAATAGGCTGTAATGAAGAGACGAGAATCACTGGGGTGTGGATGATGGAATGGAGGGGCAGAGGGAGGGAGGGAGGGAGGGTTATTCGGTCGGTTTCTCTGACTGCATCTAAGTCTCTGTTTCACCATCACTTATTCTTCGCCGCCAAGTGTTTGTTTATCGTCAGCGGCGATTATAAACAACAACGCATTGATCGAACGCAATCGTATAAAAGACAGACACACGCAGACAGACACTCAGACAGACAGAAAGACAGACAGACAGAGGCTTTGCGGGATGTCGTCGTTTTCCTCCTCCTCCTCCTCCTCCTCCTCCTCCTCCTCCTCCTCCTCCTCCTCTGAGCAGCGGCCTTTTGTTTCCGGTGCTGACGTCGGACGAATAATCGACTGTTTGAGACTTTTTCGGTATTTGTATCCGGCGTTGATATACTCTATCCCGTAGCGCTTCTTATCACGTGGTGCTTTGCGGATGCCTATCCCTCCTTCCTTCCTTCCCACCTCCTCAGTACGGCATAAATCATTGTTTTCGATGCATAATGGGGGGATGCTCCCATCGGATCGTACCGTCGCCGATTTGATCTCTCCCGCCAATTTGGAACGCAGGTAAAACACTCAAATGTCGGGGTGGGGTGGGTGGGTGGGGAAAGGGAGCGATTTGATCTATTATTGTTATTATGAGAAGAACAAGAGAAGAGGAGGCTAAGGGCGTTGTTGCATCTATCTCCACAGCTTCAGTCCATGGCGTGATGCGATAGCGACTTCTGGAGCTAAGGATCGTTTGGAATCGTTTGTTTTTCAGTGTTATATTCTATCGGAGAAATAAACCGTAAGCAGAAATCGACGTCGGATGGGTTTCACTTTGCCTCCTGCCATCGCATTTCTATTGAACGGGGGTTTTTTTTATCGCGTAACCATCTCAAGTTAACTCAGAGTTGAGACCAGTGCGTATATTATGATCTTCATACTGCTTGGGGAGTACAGTAGATGTCCCCCCTTCCATCAATTTTCCCACATTCCTTTAAGACCAGATGAGACATTTTCAAACGCTCTGTAGGGGGTCCATTTGCACACATTTCGATGTTATGTTGCGATTAGAGAGAGACCGAACTTCGGCTTTGGCGCCGAATCTAACGAATCTGCTTCAATTCGGCTTCAATCGCGTTCTTCGGCTTCAATAAGGCTACGGCCGTAACTGCAGTAAGTATGAGTTACGGCCATAAGCCGTAACTTTCAGCGTTCTATAATAATAGATGACTGCAAAAGTTATTCGTTATTCTCTCATTTGGACGCCCCATCTGGTGGATACCCGGGCCCACCACCTCACCGCCCCCTCCCTTGCGCAGCTGATTAGTAGCAGAAGTCGACTAGTTAGACAAATCTATATATACGTTGAAATCAAAGAATTCATTCTAACGTATTTGCCCCTATTTCCAGGTGCAGTAAATGTGATCAAAATTCTCAAGTGAAATAATTAATTAATGAAGTGGAGGCAACAGTTGCTAGCTTTGCTTAACGTTTATTTGCCATTGGTATTGTCGATTAAATTTAAATAGCAAACAAGCATACTTAAACGCCTGATAGATGTAAAATGCATATAGCTGCACGAATCACAGATGACTGTTGCAAACCAACATAAAGCGACTTCCCTTGCTTTCTCATCTGCAAAATAGCGCCATCAAAATCTGTCATCACATCTGCAGTTGCTGCCGCTTCTTATGGCCCCGGGGTGAATCGCCCGCAACGGACCCTCCTCCCCCCACTAGGTACGCCACTGCTTATCAGTAATTCAATGCAGCGCAGCTTAAGTATGCATTAAATCAGAGTTTCAGGGCATTAATTTTAAGTGCAATGAATCGCTTGAAGTTCTCTTTGGCGCAGTCCCCGGTCTACCGCATGTTCTCTCCTCTGTCGCCAAGCTCCAAGATCCTCACCATTCCATGCTAAGCGATATTTCGTATTCGTTCGAAGGCGCTATAGTTTGGAGACTTAAAGATAGAGCGCGGTCGTATTAGAGGAGGAGGAGGAAGAAGAAGAGGAGGAGGAGGAGGAGGAGGAGGAAGAGGAGGATGGTACGATTCGAAAGGATCGCGCATGCCCATGGCGATGGCGGCGGCGGGAGAAGAACTCTGCCAGCTTAGAGCCTGGATTTGAGAGACTTATTATTGTCTATGGTCCATCATCGTAGGAGAGCGCCATCTTGCGTCCATTAACCGAAGATCAGTCGAGAGAAGAAATTCGCGCGTTGGTCACCAGACGATCGAAGATTTAGGCGGGAACAGCGCCGTTGCCTGCCTCTCTCTCTCTCTCTCTCTCTCTCTCTCTCTCTCTCTCTCTCCCCTCTCTCTCTCCTGATTTAAGCGAAAATCCTTGGTTGCCAGAGACACCACGAGACATCTCCAGCGAAAAGTGATCACGTGATCTGGTTTCTGAAGTCATGGCAACGCCACAGTTGGTCTTCGCCATCATTAATCGCCAGATTCGTCGATTTCTTCTCTAATTAATTGATCCCTAAATGTTTGGAATGTTCTTGTACCACTCGCGGCGTCTCTGTTCCAATGTTTTGTATTTGTGAATCCCATGGCATTGTCCTGCTGCTGACCTGTAAAATAAGCACTGCGATTGTTTTATGATTTCATTTTGACTCGTTTCACAGTAATTGATAATTACGAAGACGCGGCCTGCGGATCTTTTGCGGTTCCTTCTGACCGCTTAAGTGAAAGGTTAATTGATGAGCGGGCGACAGAAAGAGACGAAAAAATCGTGTCCAGATGGAAAACTAAGACACTTGGCCATTCATTGCATTGCGAAAGAGCACTAGTCGCTGTCTTTAGGGGCGTTTCTCTCGAGAATCGCATTCATCTCCAAACGTAAAACGTCGTTTCTGGACGATTTATAAAGGAAAGGCGTTCACCAAAAAAGACGATCTGAAGGCAATATAGAAGTCGCGCTCCTGCAGTCTCCTCCTATAAATCTTCTATTTTTCGGACACAAAGCTCTGAGCCAATTTGAAACGAACGCGCTCTATCGACTTCTATCTAATCAGTGTCGGCGGCGGCGGCGGCGGCGGCGGCGGCGGCGGCGGCGGCGGCGGCGGCGGCGGCGGCTGCAGACACCGATAGCAGCTGCTGTCCGAACGCACCCCTTCATGATGGCAGACGAACGATAGGAGCGGTCGATGGGGGTGGGGAGGGAGTTGGAGTGGGGGAGGGTCGCCGTTCCTTCGGACTTTTCTCGTCGGCGCCGTTGACAACCGATCAAACACAGGCGGGTTATTAATACGACTGATCGGGGGGTCGTGCTGTCAGTAAGATCTGCGCCTCCTCGTTCTAAACACAGAACGCGAATCTGTTTTCTTCTCCCGCCGTTTTTTTCTGCGCATCTCGTAATTGATGTGACGTCATCGTCGTTAGCGCCTCATGGCGATCGGCGGACGAATTAAAAGGCGGTCTGTTGGGGGCGCTGCGGGATGGTTTTCCTCATTGGATTGGGTAAGCTGTAGGTTTTCGCTTCTTGTGCGTAAAACGCCTCTGTTGACCTCTATGGATGTGAAGACAGCGTCAGATGAACTCTGCCACTTGCGTTTCCGTTTGTAATTCGCCGGCAATTGTCATCATCATCATCATCATCATCAGCAGCAGCAGCAGCAGATGAAGCAATTCGTCTACTTGGAGTTTCTTTACCTTCCTCGAATTCTTTTTAGACAACTTTATTCGCAAGAAAATAAATGAACATCACAGACAGAAAAGTAACAAACGATCAAATAACACGAGCACTCACTAAATCAAGTCCATGATTTCCGACTTCAGGACTTACTTTAACTGTACAAATCACTGCTGACAACACATGAAAAACCGCAGAAAAGTTGAAACGATAATTTAGAGAGAGAGAGAGAGAGACAGACAGACAGACAGACAGACAGACAGACAGACAGACAGACAGACAGACAGACAGACAGACAGACAGACAGACGCCATAACGCCATAATAGTAGCTGCTATTTCCAGCTTCTGTAATATGCTGTTATGTAATGCAAAAGAGCATTTATGTTGCGCCTCTTTAAAATCGAAATTAATATTATGCTAATCGGATGTGGCTATAATTCGCTGAAATGCCCTACATAGCTTAGTGGGGGTTGATTGCTTCTCAGGTGTGAATGCCTTCCATATTAGTTCCAACTCAGACTCCGATCAGGACAACGCTTAACAGGACATTTTCTCACGCACCGTAAGAAGAAACTGGCAAACGCAATTAAGACGCAAGCTTCAAATTCAGAGACATCGAGATTGACGTCATACTATATATGCTGAGACAGTTCCTGTTTCTACCTTTACCTTTACCTTTACTACTGAGTAAATAATGTAAGCAAGACAACGACAGAGATGTCTAAGACACCTTTCAATATATTTCAGTCAGTTTCTTATATTTTGTGTTTTTTTCTTTCAGCTGATTACGACGACGATGCGATGTCGAGATGGAAACGCCGAAAATCGTCCGATTCCATCGGCGGTGCCTTACCACCTGAGAAACATCCCCCTCCTCTGCCGTCGCCTCCTCCAAGACCCATAGGCCTCCGGTGGTCAGAAGGTCTTCAACCGGACACTGGTCAAACGATCCCGGAATTCCCACTGAACCTCACGAAACCACGGTCGTCAGAAGGAAGAAGCATCTGCCTGGAAAGACGGAAGACGGAAAAGACGGGGCCTTCCGATGAACCAGCGATGGACACTGCCGACTCCCCACCGACACACGGCACTGTGCACCCGAGGTCAACGACCGGAAGTCCAGAGTCAAAGGTCAACGCCCTGTCTTCGCCTTGCACCAGTGATGTCAGTTCTTTTCAGTCGAAATCATCGAGCATCGAAGATGCTGCTGCTGCTGCTGCTGCTGCAGCTGTCAATGCGTCTTCCTTCGTGGGCGTCTCCGCTATGAATGACTTCATTAGAATTAGCAGGGGGGCAACATCTCTCTTGACGCCGACAATTGACAATGTAAGCGCCATTGAATCGAACATTTCTATATATTATTGTCGAACTCTTAGTGTTGGGCATTTTTATTTACATCCGGGATATATTGTACAGTAGAACTTCGTTATAACGGACTCGGTTATAGCGTATACTCGGTTTATAACGTATCGAAATGCACGGTCCCGGGCGATGCGCTACTGTATGCATGGCATTGGATAGAACGTACCTCGGTTATAACGTACTAAATTTTGCAGACCGCTAAGTAGACCTACGCTATAACGAAGTTCTACTGTATTTAGCACACTTAGTCCGTATCCTTGTGGTTTGGTCTTTCATTGCATCCTGCACTGGTTAATTCCCCATATTGGCCTCAGAACAGCCGCCTCCTGCAAATGACCACAAATCTCTCCTGTCACTCGAATGCTGTCGGGAGTTTATTCTCCCCCGCCCCCATTCGGGAACGCACTCTGGGTCGCTGAAAATTTGCAGAAGGGAGCTGGTGGACTGATGAGGGGCCCGGCGGCCCGGAGGGACTCCAGGCCGATGATGAAGATGTATCATTAACAGTAATTACACAGAAAAGAAGGTCGTCATGTTATATGCACAGGGGGCCGACAAGTAATAGGGGGCCCCGACGCCGAGGAGATCGTAAACAGCGTGAAAAACTGCAATAAGCAAAACCAGGTCATCAAGAATTTTAAGACTTGCAGGGGCCCATCGGCCCTTCTGCACAGGGGTCCGAAATTTCTCTCGGCGGGCCTGGAGCCTACCATCCATCTTAACATCTGTCATTAGCAGTTATAGAAACGATGCCACAAAATTGAAGACACAAAGAGAAAATTCAGCAAAATGTTACAATAGTTTTCCGAATGATTGAACATAATTAGTAAAACGCATCGCGTTCGAAAACCTGGGAAGTTTCCGGCACCTAATGGGGGTGACGGGGGAGGGAGGGGGCTAGAGACTCTTGGAATTTTAAAGAGGCTCTCTGCATGGAGGGCGCCATAAGCCAAATATTGGGTGGGCCAACATGGCCTGTTTGAAATTGGACAATGCAAGGACTATGGCTACAGTAGGCTATAGATATGCAAAAATTCAGAAGAGTGATGAAACGAATTAAAACCACATATTCTTGTGTCCCCATCTTTGCTGTGCCAAACCATACTAGAATTGTCAATATATTCTGTCTCAATTTTTTTCTAGAGCTTTCGAAATGCCACGAAAAATAATGAGCCATTTGAAACGACACTATACAAAGTCTTTCAGAAATCTATTCTCTGTCAAATGCCTAAAAATCAATCGAGAGATAAGATGGCACTTAAGAGAGCTGGTTTCTTCTATTACAGGTTTTATAGACCACAAAAATATTATAAAATTGATACCCTGTTTGAAATTGGACAGGGCAAGGACTAGTGCTACAGTAGGGCATAGAAATGCAAAACTTCAGAAGAGTGATGAAACGAATTAAAAGCCTCTCTGTGCATCTCAGAACTGCGTTATTCTTAGTCGACGTTAACGCTAATTACTTTGCGATGAAAAACTGTTTTAGGAGAAATTCCTTCAAACGATGATTGCAAGGCATCTCTTACCCCTCCTCCTCCTCCTCATCTTCTTCCTCCTCCTCCTCCTCATCATCGTCATCACGATCTGCCGTTTGCAAGTCTTACCTCCGTCCTGCAGTTTCCTAACCTGGCATCGTTACCGTACCCGATGTTTACCTCTCTTCCTCCTCCTCCTCCTCCTCCTCATCATCATCCCCTCCCCATGGTCCTCTTCCTCCTCCGCTGCTGCATCCATCTGGTGCCATCCAGTCAGACGATGATCGCGTCTTGATGTCCAGCTACAACCATCATCATCATCACCACTCCGCCCAAACGAACAATCTTCCACAGCAGCAGCAGCAGCAGCAGCAGCAGATAGGGGTAAGTGAGTCTGCGATTCGTATTCAGAAGACGTCCTTTTATAATAATTAATTATTCTCCGCATTTTATAGAAAACATTTCGGGTAATGGCTGTTCAATGACGTCTTTATGCTCTGATGCTGATTTCATGGAGTTAATATTCTAACTTTGGAAATCAAAATTTACATTGTCACAGAAAAGGCTTTGTTCTAAAACGAAGCCGTTTCTGCCGTCTTTGCACACAGACAAAAGAATCGGTTGAAAGCATTTTTACTTGTTCTAACATTTCAAAGACGATTAATCGGTTCTCTTCTGAGTTCTAAAATTCCTACTAAAACGGATAATTTTACTTTAACATTATAATACTCTTATCAATATTTAATCTGCATGAGTTCAGTGGCGGCTCCAGGATGGCAGGATTTGACTAATGGGGTGGCCGTTGGGGTGGCAACTTCTATGCATGTGGGCCAACCATTCTTTGAAAGGTATGTAGTGGTAGGAATAGGGTCCCAACAGGGGGCCACTGGGGGCAGGCATTCAAACGCTGGTCACGGGGTACCAGGACCCCTATGTGGAGCTGCCACTGCGCGAGTATTTCCGTGCGCTGCAGACGCTAAGATGCGTTCCGCTGTTTCGTCGAAAAGGTAAACTGTTCGGCGGAACGAAGATCGTTCGCCCTTTGAAACATCGGGACGTCGACGGTCAAAAGACGCACGTCAAGCGCCCGATGAACGCCTTCATGGTCTGGGCGAGAGAAGAAAGGAGGAAGATCCTCAAGGCCTGTCCCGACATGCACAACTCCAGCATCAGCAAGATACTCGGTAAGAAGAGAAGCTCTCCCGCCCGAGAGCAACGCCAGCCACACAGCTGAACGTCGTAATTCTCTGAACGCGCAACCAAATATCGTAATGGTCGAACGGCCACGCAGTGTTTAATCTAGACTCATGGACTCCGGGGGGGAAACTGACAAAGCCGGGGGGGATTCTGCTAGGGGGCTCACCCGGGGCTGCTGTTTGTTGATGTAGTATGCCAAAATTTCCGGGGGAATTTGAAATTTCCGGGGGGGGGAAGGGCAGTTTTCCCCCGGAAACGGCCTATATTAAACCCTGCTGCTACGTAGTTCAATAAATCCCGCACACTTTTATTTCGGCTATATATAACTTTGTAAACTTTTGACCAATCTTGACAAAACTCGGTAAGAATGTAGCTGAAAGAAGTGTCAAAGAACTCCAATCTCCACGGTGGCATCGCCAGTTAACCTACAAAACGATCGAATCAAAGCTTCGATTGCCGTCAACTGAGAGTCAAGAAACGTGACATTCCAGATGAGAGATTGCGCCGTCCCACGCCCAACGTTTAGGAAGTCAATACTTTGACAAAGCTACAACCATCGCAGAAAGGGCGCGGGATCTATTGGACCTGCGCGGCAGTGGCGGTTCCACGTGGGGGTGAGTGGGGATGCATCCCCCACCGGACTTTCGGAGTTACTTTTTTTGCTTGCGTAAACCTATTTTTGGGTCAAAGTCTAGTAAAACTAACTGGGATGACCTTTTTTGCTTGTCAACCTATTTTTCGGTAAAACGTGTAGTAAAATTACAAATAGAAGTCCCTTTTTACAGCCTTTTCCGGCTAAGTTTATTAAGTTTTTCCTTCTATTTTCATCCCCTACCAACTTTCTATGAATACATTAATCCCCCGTGCACCAAGAAATCCTGGAACCGCCATAGTTCACCGTGTTCAAATGCTCACCGCGTCTAAATGCTCATCGCGTCTAAATGCTCGCCGCGTCCAAATGCTCACCACGTCCAAATACTCACCGCGTCCAAATGCTCACCGCGTCTAAATGCTCACCGCGTCTAAGTGCTCACCGTGTTCAAATGCTCACCGCGTCTAAATGCTCACCGCGTTCAAATGCTCACCGCGTCTAAATGCTCACCGCGTTCAAATGCTCACCGCCAGTTTCGATTCAACGTGGGGGATGAGTGGGGATGCATCACTGAGCCACGGTGTTGTTCGCCCACGATACATTGTATATACGCATGAGAAAATTATGAACAATGAACAAATAGAAGAGTTGTAGTTCTATTTTATTTCATACTGTTCTATTGCGTTGAATTTTTCCTGCATCAGGATCCAAGTGGAAGGCAATGTCGAATGCGGAAAAACAGCCGTTTTACGAAGAACAGTCACGCCTCAGTAAGCTGCACATGGAAAGACATCCGGACTACAGATACAGGTATCCGTCTGATCTTTTCCAAATGCATGATACTGTTCTAATTTCAGCTGTTAACTTCGCAACAGAACAGGATTATTATTATTATTATTATTATTATTATTATTAGTAGTAGTAGTAGTATTATTAGTATTATTAGTATTATTAACAGGGTTTAGAGTGGCTCAGTAGTATCTGCTCTGTGTGTGAGAACCACTATGGATTCGGATTAACCGTTATAATAATATTAGTAATTTTTATTTTACTACTACTACTACTACTACTACTACTACTACTACTACTACTACTACTACTACGGTAGATGCCATCGGTGTTGAGTGATTCGCTTGTTGTTCAGACCGCGGCCAAAGCGAACGTGCGTCGTCGACGGGAAGAAGCTGCGTGTTGCCGAATACAAGCAGCTGATGAGGTCACGACGGCACGAAGTACGCCACATTTGGTACTCGGATACTGGAAACTTCTATCCGGACAACGGACTGACGAGTAGGTAACCTGGCTTCGAGTAGTACCTTGACATTTACCTGTAGTTAGAGTCGAATCCATTGCACAGGTGTAAAACGCCTGATGTATAGATGGCATTGAAACGTGTGTCGATTAGTTTAATATGATAGGCCTACAGACATAATAGAATTGCGCTTCGTGTCGTTATTTCGAAGTCCGTAATTTGATCTAAATTCATTACGAGTAATAGTTTATAACTAATGAGTATATATGCTAAGTCGTTCTGGCAGCAAAATATCCACAAATGACGGTGTCTGGATGTTCGGTTGCTTTGCGTCGTCACTGAATAGTCATCCCAACACGATGATAGGCCGTGGATATTGTGCTGAAAATATGCATTTGAATTATTAGGTGTTTAATGGAACCCCGCATTCCCCTGGCTACGCCTATATGCAACACGATCATTGCTTATAAATCGATTTCGAGATTAGATTTAGAGTGAGAGTGAAATAATGACGTCTGTTGCTGTTATTTTGTGAACAGGTAAGCCACCAAACACCTATTCGGAATCGCCCTGTCGTCTCCCACTGTCTCCCTCTCCCTCTCAACTCTACCTGCAGTCGTCGTCGTCATCGTCGTCGTCGTCGTCATCGTCATCTTCGTCCTTTATACCCAACGTGGAGACGATGGAGCGACTGCACCGCCACCACCTGTTGTCGACGATCGCCGGAGGAGGAGGAGGAGGAGGAGGAGGAGGAGGCCTCGGCGATAGTCCGCTGTCGTCTGCTGCGGCGACCACCACTGTCTCGTCCTGCCTCCCCTCCGATGATGACGACGACGACGACAATTCACAAGGCAGTCACGATGACGACGACGACGGTCTCGTCATGTTGTGTCGATCGTCGTCGTCATCGTCGTCACGTAATCGGGTCACTTTGGATGCTGAGGTCATGTCTTAATACGAACCCCACACTCTTCACTCGGACCGCCTCTCTCAAGTCCTGTATACAAACTGTGCACGCCGCCGCATACGATGCGTGTACACAGATTGTGTACGCGTGTGCTTTATTATATGGCAGATCAAAAATCTGCTGTGTTTTTTTGCTTAGAAGGAAACTTTAGTCTTAAGACGATTAACAACCCAATTAAAAGTCTATAATTATTAATTTTTTGACGAAACGTGCACCTGCATTGACACTTTATGCCAAACGAAATTAATTTTTACTTAACCTAAATAATATTTCTCCGTCAGATGACGATGTCTGATTCCATCTTCCTGAGGAGGAGGAGGAGGAGGAGGAGGAGGAGGTTGTGTCTAAATTCCTTCACAGAATGAAACTCAAGTATCTTGATTCTTTCGTGGATTCGACATGCTGCAAATGAAATGTCTCCTCTTTCTAATTTACGACAGATCTGCTCTAGCTTGCAGTTTGAAATACTTCGACAGAGAAAAATACGCACGTATACAAAATTAATATTATTAAAAGTCACGTTTTTAATCTTGATAATTGTAACCAAAACCCTCAGAGATGAACGCAGAAAATTTCACGAACAGAAAGAACTGAAGAAGTTTTCTTTTAAAAGAGCCAAACCAAGCGAAAATACTTTCATATTTGACAAGAACTCAAATTGGGTTACATACCGTAACAAGTAAGCCCCCTACTGCTAAGACACCTATAATAAAACACCTAATTGCAGAGAATTAATAGACAGATTCACCGACATTTGTGCGCCCGACAAATGCGTGTGTTTTGACAAAAACACGGTTAATTAAAAATTGCGCAATAAATTAAAAATTGTCCATGCCCCTGTTGTTGCCTTGGACATGACTACGTATGCCTAAATATTGCGCTATATGAATAAATTGTAAATTCTTCAGATTCTGTCTACGCTTTTAGTCAACGTGTCCCGCCTCATTCTTTGACGCATGGAGCTCTCATCTAATTATAAAGAACCCCATCGCGTCCTCATCCCCCACCACCACGACTCGCATTCCGCCCTACCCTCGCTGGGGCTTCGGGGTTCCCCTCAATCACAGGATGCAGATTTTTCTCCACTGTAGTCGGCAAATAAATGTAAGTCATCGGGGCGCATTTGACGGGTGACGGATAGACGCACCCTGTGCCCAGGAGAGGGGGGGATGAAATCGATCTCCAGAGATATTAGAAACAATTTCATCAAGTCCTGAATTGAGAGCTCATAATATGATAACCTCACAAAGTCCCCGTTAGAATGTAGCGAAATTCCAAAACCCCAGGGGAGTTAATTAGAATTTAGGCTGTCGCAAACTAGGTCCCCACTCGGTTCTGACGTGGCCTTGCTTGTGAAAAGACAACACATATGATTTTCCATTCTTTATTATAACATAAACCTCAACAACAACATCAAACGATTATGCAATCGCAAGTAGCTAATATGAAACATTACAGCAACATATCGTCACATATATCTTCCATTAACAATGAGCATTCTTTACTGTCATTAAAGGTCGCTAGTTAATTGTCACTATAACTTAATCACACACATAGCAGAATAAACATCCTTCATCCTTATTCATATGAGCAGCAAACTACCATCAAAGAGAGTTCACTTATTTATACAGTTAATAATACCGGCTAAATCTTATCTAAACCAACATCTAGCAATGCAAAAGAATGTCACAGCCATTAAATAATGCTACAATCTTATATCAACTACGCATTACATCAACAGTGCATTATACAATCGCAAAACATATTCAAGACAACCAAACGCAGAATAAATCCTGCGGCAAAAGTCTTATTGCAAAGGCCAAGAGTCATTGAAGAGACCCAGTCTCGTATCTCTCCAACTTATCTCAGCAGCCACTTAGTCAAGTTTCACTGTACTGTCAAGCCACCACCCAACCAGTTAGCTCGCAAACTACTACGATGCACAAGGCTCCCACAGAACAGTTATGTTTAGGGAGTATGTGCTAACCATTTCTCGGACCGGTTAACACGACGCGCTCTCGCGTTTATATAGTTTTCTGAAAGGAGAGCCGGAGGAAGGGGAGGTTCAACCAATCAGAACACACGTAGCGAAAAAGCTTAGGCTTCCTAACCAATAATAACCTACGTGACTTCTCCTATTCTCTCCATGCTAACTTCAAAGGTGCTTAACTATTAATTTATACTTTAATAGATTATACCAATTATACCTATCGATGCACTAAAAAATAAGCTTCAAGCGAAACTAAACCGGACTTCTGTAGCGCCTATAATTATGGAGATATGCGCCGTCGAATAGGCCTAAAACTTTAACATGGAGCCTATGGACGCGGACGCAAGAATTAGTGTCGTACAAAACTGCTTCAAACTTAATTAATAATCGTCCTAAAATTCTAGTTTTACGATACGCTTACATTATAAATATTTGTGACTCAATAATTACGAACAGAATTGGACAAAAGTATGGTTTAGTAGCAAAACGGAACATTTCAAAGCCGTAATGGTAAAGATATACTTTGCCTACGTGACACATTATACCCAGTAGATTGTAACGTTATTAACCGCAAAATCTCGTAGCCATAATAAAGCCGATAATGTAAAGCAGCATTCAACCGTTCATTACAATAATCATACAACTGCACAAATTCTCCACAATGCCCCCGACTTAGTACTTCGAATGCCCTCATTCGAAACTATACAAAAAACCGAAGAAACTATTAAACAACTTCGTTCTGACTACTTCAAAGCCTAAACTTCTGAATATCTTTGCGTAGGTATCTACCAACGCGCCTTTCTCTTTTTCTTTCTATGAGGCTTCTGACGACTGGAAAGGACTTTATCCTCCTTCGCATGTTCGGATTTTCGATCGTCGGAATTTGTTTCAGTCAATTGAGGTTCTACGAATGTTTCGTTGGTGATACTGTTTCCTTTGACGGTCATCTTCTCGTCCATGAATTTCGTCCGTTCATCCATACTTCTCTTTTGAATCTCCATAAAATTTGACCATTCATCCATACTTATCTTTTGAATCTCCATAAAATTTGAAACCAATGCTGACAATTTAACTAACGCGTCGTCTTGTGTGTCTTCAAGTGAGTCCTGTTGTGTAATTTGAGGTATTTCTGGCGAGATAAAATCTGCTTCTTCTGACTGTTCCGACTGAAAGACTTCAACTGTTACGAAATTTCCTTGAGCAGCATCTTCACTTTGAAAGCCTAGAACTTGCCCTGTGTCTTCGTCTTCTGGAGTGTCGAGTACTTTTGATTGCTCTACTTGACAACCAATGCGAGAGCTGACTTTCTCAGATTCTCCGTTAACAACTGTCGAGGCAACAACCTCCGACGAATGAGGAAACACCTCTACACGATTTACTGCGACTACTCTGTGACACCATTCTGCTCCATTTCGTTGAACTAACGGCAGTTGACTACGTCCACGAACAGTTTACCTTGTTCTAACCTCAATCGGCAAGTTGACAAGAATTTCATGCCGAACATCACTTCTTGAACTTCGTCTGACACAACAAATGTAATGAGCTTTTTACATCTACAGTTGAATTTCACCCTCGTTGTGACTTCATCTTTTACGAGAATTTCTTGACCGTTAGCTGCATATAACTTCTGCGAACAATTGGTTAGTGGCAACCCTGAAGCTATAGATGCAGGCAATAAATTAACCTCTGATCCTGTATCAATCAAACCCCAACATTCGATACCGTTAATCACACAACGTACATACACTGAATGCGGATTTCTGGACCTGTTAGTAGGCGAAAACGCGACTGAATTTACAGACGTCGATCCACGATTTCCAACTCGCGGTTTTCTGCAATTCCGGCTTATGTGCCCTAACCCTTGGCAATTGTAACAACGGATTGTTCGCTGACCACTACCAGACGAACCTTTAATAGCAGGGCCCCCGACTTGCTCGTTTGCTACGGAGGTGACAAAATCGGCCCCTGATCCTTCTTTGCTACTTCTTATTGAATGTGTATTCGTTCCACCGAACGTTTGCATTTGGAGCAGTCTATCTTCCACAGACTTTCTCCACCTTTCTTGCTCTTCCCGATGAGTATGGATAAAATCATCCAACTTAGCGTCCAACTGAGTCAACGGATCTTCTTGTCTCGTTGCTCGAACTTGTCGACGAGAGTCGCGTCGAGGTTCGTCGTATGCATTGTCATAGCACAACGACCTCTTATAAGCTTCTAAACAAACAGCCGTCCTATAAGTTTCATCTAGAGTTCTAGGTTCTCTTTCGCGGACTTTTAAAGAAAGTTCACCGTCTCTCATTGCATCTAAGAAAGCGTCCTTAGCGATGGATTCAGTAATCTCGTTCGCGGGAGCTGGATATGCCAGAGTCACCAACTTCCTGACATCTTGTAGTAGCTCAGCAAGACTTTCTTGTTCTCGCTGTCGACGACATCTTAACTGTGTACGGAACGTTTCCGCCTGGGATTCGAGTCCGTATCTTTGACGCAATCGCTCGATTAAATTTTCATATGAAATGTTATCGTGCGCCCCAAAATCCACAACAATTGAGCTGACGATTTCTCAAGCGAACACTGGAGGAAATCTGTCTTCTCCTTCGCTGACCAACCGTTGTGTCCCGCACATACTTCGAACTGCTTTATGAACGATTCTAAAGACCCGGTACCATCAAATTTCCTTGGCTTCATAAATTGTTTCTTGACTCTTGATGAGAATGACGACTGCTGTTGCTTCAGGGCATACACCTCGGTTGCAATAGTTCTTGGCGCGTACCATAACGGTACCTCCTCGCAACAACGACTGCGAGCGACTTCTTCTGGCATCGTCATTCCTTCGAGTGGAGGCGGCTCTAACATGGACGAGGAACTCGAAGGGCCTTTTGAAAGTTGTTCCTCTACCCTTTCGTCATCAATCACGTGGAGCAAATTGTCTATTGTGTCCGGTCGTTCTTGTTCCATAATTTATTTCCTCGAATAAAGTTTGCAGTTACAGAAACACAACGTTATCAAGACTCAATTAAACATTCAGACAATATCTCTTCGCGAACATATGGAAATTATATTTTTCACTAACTACAAGTAAATGAACTTGTCATCAACGCCTGTCAAGTTACATCCGACGAACATTCACTCGGAAAACTTCATAATGATCAACATAGCGAGAACACTGAACTTCATTAGTTACATTCCTTCAAAACTTCACAACTACTTGACTGTTCGACATTAACGCTATCCAATAACTTTTGATCACAAAGAATTAGTAAAGCCTGAACTTCTACTCATATCAAAGTGAAATCTCAAGAATATTGGTTATCTCCTCATCAAATAACATCTGACAATGATCAGCGACAAAATACCTGTAACAGCCTTAACTTTTACTCTCTCAACAATATCTAACGATAATCACGCAGATAACTACATAACCATGAAATGTTTGTAAAGCCTTAACTTCTACCAACAAATCACCCATATATCTCTGCAAACGTGAAAATGTCTGTAAGGGCCTTAACTCCTACAGTACAATATCGCAAGCAATCTGCATTCAATATATCTTCACGATCTCATAAGCATCTGGAAGGGAACATTAACATTATATAACTTTTGACAACACGACTCCTCACAAGCATTCGGAAGGGACCCTTAACCTTATATAACTTTTGACAACATGACTCCTCACAAGCATTCGGAAGGGACCCCACTTCTGGTACCAATTTGTAGCGAAATTCCAAAACCCCAGGGGAGTTAATTAGAATTTAGGCTGTCGCAAACTAGGTCCCCACTCGGTTCTGACGTGGCCTTGCTTGTGAAAAGACAACACATATGATTTTCCATTCTTTATTATAACATAAACCTCAACAACAACATCAAACGATTATGCAATCGCAAGTAGCTAATATGAAACATTACAGCAACATATCGTCACATATATCTTCCATTAACAATGAGCATTCTTTACTGTCATTAAAGGTCGCTAGTTAATTGTCACTATAACTTAATCACACACATAGCAGAATAAACATCCTTCATCCTTATTCATATGAGCAGCAAACTACCATCAAAGCTAGAGTTCACTTATTTATACAGTTAATAATACCGGCTAAATCTTATCTAAACCAACATCTAGCAATGCAAAAGAATGTCACAGCCATTAAATAATGCTACAATCTTATATCAACTACGCATTACATCAACAGTGCATTATACAATCGCAAAACATATTCAAGACAACCGAACGCAGAATAAATCCTGCGGCAAAAGTCTTATTGCAAAGGCCAAGAGTCATTGAAGAGACCCAGTCTCGTATCTCTCCAACTTATCTCAGCAGCCACTTAGTCAAGTAGCGGCGACTGTACTGTCAAGCCACCACCCAACCAGTTAGCTCGCACCAAACTACTACGATGCACAAGGCTCCCACAGAACAGTTATGTTTAGGGAGTATGTGCTAACGCAGCAGGAGCCCAGTCTCGGACCGGTTAACACGACGCGCTCTCGCGTTTATATAGTTTTCTGAAAGGAGAGCCGGAGGAAGGGGAGGTTCAACCAATCAGAACACACGTAGCGAAAAGCTTAGGCTTCCCCTAACCAATAATAACCTACGTGACTTCTCCTATTCTCTCCATGCTAACTTCAAAGGTGCTTAACTATTAATTTATACTTTAATAGATTATACCAATTATACCTATCGATGCACTAAAAAATAAGCTTCAAGCGAAACTAAACCGGACTTCTGTAGCGCCTATAATTATGGAGATATGCGCCGTCGAATAGGCCTAAAACTTTAACATGGAGCCTATGGACGCGGACGCAAGAATTAGTGTCGTACAAAACTGCTTCAAACTTAATTAATAATCGTCCTAAAATTCTAGTTTTACGATACGCTTACATTATAAATATTTGTGACTCAATAATTACGAACAGAATTGGACAAAAGTATGGTTTAGTAGCAAAACGGAACATTTCAAAGCCGTAATGGTAAAGATATACTTTGCCTACGTGACACATTATACCCAGTAGATTGTAACGTTATTAACCGCAAAATCTCGTAGCCATAATAAAGCCGATAATGTAAAGCAGCATTCAACCGTTCATTACAATAATCATACAACTGCACAAATTCTCCACAAGAACTCTTTAGATGACGTCATTTAGACGATACAAGAAATGAATTCATACTTAGACTAAATAACACACAGCAAAATAGAAACGCGTTTTCAAATAATAAGCTGATAACGATTCTCACGAATCCCTAAAATGGGAAAACTGATCGCTGCCCAGAGTTTCGTTGGCGACTGAGACTGAGACGCATCGTGTCCTTCTGTTGTTTCATTATTAACCCCTTAACTGGGGATCCCGGATATATCCGTCCATTTTACATTGAGTTACAGTTAAATACACGGTTAAGGGGTTAAGACACTGTCATAAAAACCAGAACTTCTCCGCAAAATTCCAAACGAGGAAGAGCAGGAGAAGTAGAGGCACCGGGCCCCGATCGGCGAGAGGAGGGAGGCAGAGGCTGGACGGCGGCGCAGAGCGGCGGCTGCTGCTGCTGCTGGGCACCGGGGACGACGGCGGCGACGGCGGCGACCGTCTCTCGTCTGTGGCGTCGTGAACGTGGAACTGGACACGCTCCAACTGCGCCACCTTCAGGATCGAAAGTTCCGCATCGCTGGCGATCGAAGTGTGACGGCTGTTGATCAGACGCATCAGTCTCTTCGCCGGAGCAACGCACCCCTAGGACAACAACACAATGCAACCGGATGCAACGACAAACAGCGTAGTGCAACACGTTCTCTTAAGTGCATCACATTCTCTTAAGTGCATCACGTTCTCTTAAGTGCATCACATTCTCTTAAGTGCATCACGTTCTCTTAAGTGCATCACGTTCTCTTAAGTGCATCACATTCTCTTAAGTGCATCACATTCTCTTAAGTGCATCACATTCTCTTAAGTGCATCACATTCTCTTAAGTGCATCACATTCTCTTAAGTGCATCACATTCTCTTAAGTGCATCACATTCGACGACTGTCGCCTGGATGTCTCTACCTCGAAAATGGACGCTATCGAATGTAATCTGGTTGAGCTGATCTCGTAGACGACGTTTCCATCGTAGACGCCGTGTTGCAGCAGAGAACAAGACTAAAACAAGACAACGATCAAGACAACGATCAAGACAACGCACGACGCCGATCACGTGACGCACGCCAAGACACTGACTGTGTGGCTAAGAATATATGCTAAGTGAATATTGAAAAACCCTTTCTATGAAGGTTTATCAGAAAATGACAACATCAACACTGAAATAATGACGACGATTTCTTTTTCTTCTTCTTCTTCTTCGTCGTCGTCGTCGTCATCATCTCAGAAGCTACCATATCGACATTTGGCACCACCTGTGTCTGCGAATCGTGATTCAACAGGTGGGTGAGTTTCTTTGTCATTCGCGCTGATGTGAACTTAATGTCGAATGTTTCCTGAATTAGAACTTTCTCGACGAGGCTGTAACCAACGTGAATAAACAAACCTGCAATATACAAACACACGAACACAGCTTACAGCCTAAGACGAGCGTCGCTAGGACAGACAGCACAGGATCCTTTTTATTTTGGAATGGCCAACAACTTCGTTCTTAGGTTTCAGTTGAAAAATCTCTCAGGTATGTCTTCTTCGTATCCAGTACAGTCGAGAAAGTTAGCGGGAACGTGGAACATGCTCTAGATAGGCACCGTTTTGCATTAGCATTTGATACTCTCAGGGTTTCTTCACGTTCCTGAGCAGGGGCGTAAACCTATATTATGGTGGGGTCTTAAAATCGCCCATGAAATACGTCTGGACAAGCCAAAAAGAAGGTCATCCTGATATTTTTTATATTTTCCCTCTCCAAATACCCTGACAAGCAAAAAAAGGTCATCCGAAATGAGAGAATGTGGATTTGGCGTAATTCTGGCATCAACATCATGGGGTAGGATATAATTTTTACCATATAGCCCAAAACATTGGGGGGGGATAATTGATACTCTGTCCCCCGCCAACTAATTATTCGGGGGGACCGTCCCCCGCCGTCCCCCCCGTGTTTTACGCCCATGTTCCTGAGGGGCGGGGAGGCGAATTGTCTCGCCCCTCCCATTTGCACGGTCCTGCTAAGATCAGGTTAGGGATTTGATGATGAGCCATGCATCGTCTAAAATGAAGTGGCAGCACCAGAAGAAAACTCAAAGGAAAGGAACCGGGTCTTCGTACGAGTCGTAAACCATCTCGAAGAACTAACTCTTCACAATTAGGAATATTACAGACATCTGCGACCAACTGTCGACTCAGCGCAATTACCTGCGTTTTCCCAATCTATTTGCTAATAAGACTTATAAACAACGGAATAGCATTAACGATCAAAGATAAATAGAAAGAATGCACGAAACAGAGAAGCAACGTATAATAAGCCAGATAATAAAGTCCCTATTCACAATGAATAGAGCAAATATTAAACCATCGAACGCAGATTGAGGGTAAATGCTATGGAAAAGGATTTCAGAAGCAGAGCAGTAACATAATAATAATAATAATAATAATAAAAAACGGGATAAAATTTCAGAGCAATGACTCTCTCTGTAAATGATCTAAGAGACTATAGAGACCTTCTTTCTGCTTGCATTCCGAACAGCGATTTGGCGCAGATGACTTCTCCCTTTAGACAACTGCAGTTGCCTCTCTCCCTCGACGTAAACAACTCACCGTCATCTAAACGCAAGAAACAAATACCCGAGCAGAGACTAGAGTAAAAAAGTCACAAGTCAAGATAATTAGAAAGGGTATGTCCCTTTATTGTAAAATGCTTAGCGCGGCTTATAAGATACACATTTGTGTAGCCAAGGTTTTAGAATGAGGGTCGGGTGCTGAGCCCCGCGGAGACCGGACCGTTTGTCCTTCTGCTGGCGACGATCAAAAAAGAAAAATGTGCTTTGTTTCGAGGATAAATTTAGTTTTCGCTGTTTCTGCTGAGACTTTGAGCCTCTGTGTTTATGACTTTGCAGAGCGCCCGTACACGCAATGTTCAATAAGACCGGGTAAGTTGAAGGTTCAGCAATCTCATTGGTCGTCGACGAATCCAATGGATTGAAAAATTCTTGGTTTTCCATGGTCGACCACCCACTGGAAAACTAATATCTGAAATTGCAATTTTGTAATATTGATCATAAGCATATTTGATTCTATTGAAATGTCAGCTCTGTTCTATTCCTATACGTTTATGACCGACTCAGGTTTCAGGCCGACTGCGATATCAGTGCTATTATCGTTATCGTAATTCTTATCGTAATCGATGTAATCGTCATTAGCGAATGCGTGTCTAGACGGTAGGCCTACCGTAAGTGCCCTCCCGTTCGCCGTTGCAGGGGAGGATGGGGAGGCAGGGCAGGGTCACACAGGAGCCCCTAGTGGCGCCGTCTTCTGGACACTGGCAGAGGCTCGAACAGTCGCTGTCTCTGCTCTGATAGATCTGCCAAAGACAAAAAACGCCGATCCGTCGTCGACAGAGATATATTTCTATCAGCAATTCCCATATAGATTCATCCTCGTCGCTCTTTCTCCGTTCCTCAACCACAGATACGAATCAAAAGCAGAGCTACACTAAGTTACACTAAGTTACACTATTCCGGTAATTATCTGGCGATAAAAATGTAATTACATTCGCTCGCTTTTGAAATCAGATGAAAGAAATTAGGAGAATTTGCCGCGTGGCCGGACAAAATGTCCGCGGACAAAATGTCAGCGGATAAAATGTCACGGCCAAAATGTCACGGTTTAGGGTTAGGTTCAGAGTTAGGGTTACATTTTGTCCTCATGACATTTTGTCCCCATGACATTTTGTCCTAGCACGGAATTGCAGTCGTCTTACGCGCAGTAGCTTTGAGGACGAAATGGTCGACGATTCTCCGGTGGTCGCCAGATCCTTACAATCTATACAGCAAACAACGGAACAACGGAACCACATTAGACACACACCGTGGGTAGGGCGTTGGGGATTTCTCAAAAGCAGTCACAGCTCAAAAAAGCCAACAGATAGAATTGATTTTTGCGAGACGCACAGACAGATTATACTCGCACCGAGGTCGAGGATGAAGCGAGGACTTTTTCCCGGCGGTGGACTGTTCAGGTTCAGCGAAGGGATTTCCGTCGAATGAACGAACGACGGAGTTGCGGCGGCGGACGAATACATTCGCGTAGAAACTGTCATCTGATCGTAGAAGTCGTGAATCGCCATATCTGGACATAAAGACGGTAAGTAAGTAAAGTCTTTCGTGAGCTCTCAAGGCTCTTAGGGCGGCGCTGATCTCCGTTTTCGAGGCCCTCAACCAGGCGACTGGTGCTAGGTTACATGATACGGGGCCAGTGTTCTCATGCAACGCGCCTGTTTACCCAGTGGATTAATCCGCTACTCAGTTGCCATCGCCATCTGGCGAATGAAGGCTTAGTCGACCATAGGACTCAGTTGAACCCGCGACCTTCTGCTCCATCATCATCCAACGTTGTTACCACTCTGCTAACTTCCCGCCTCCGCCATAAAGACTGTACCCATAAGACAACAACGCGGCTTCTCTCTTAACTCAGGTCAAACGATTACGACATGACAGAGAGAGAGAGAGAGAGAGAGAGAGAGAGAGAGAGAGAGAGAGAGAGAGAGAGATTGTCGGTCTGTCCACTCTTTTATAAGCTAAACCAGAAAGAGAAAAGACAGTTGACAGTTGATTGAGTTGATTTATAAACTAAAATTGCATTATAATAATAATAATAATAATAATTTTACTGTGGTTTTTAATTAAGTGGTTTAGTAGTAGCTAATTTAGCATGTGTAGTAAAAAACCACTGTAGTAACTCTCCGCGTTCAATAACCTAGTTTTCCGAGATAGCCTTTGAATCCGTTTACTGTTTCAACTGTCACTCTCCCACCTCATCCAAACTGTTCCATTTGTCCACAACCCTTGCACTGAAAAAGTTCTTTCTTGGACCCACCCTCTGCTTAAACAAGTTAAATTGTATTGGTTTCATTAGTTTATCAACATTCGGTCACTCCATCTTAATTAATAAAACAATTATTATTATTATTATTATTATTATTATTATTATTATTTTATTATTATTATTATTATTATTATTCACGACAATTTATATAGCGCAGTAGCCTAACTGGAGCTAAGGTCAAGAGCGTGTTGCGTCGTTCTTTCACACAACTGGTGTTAAGGTCTGAAATTTTTCACAACTCCCTCGCCCCCACGCCCTTATTCAATTTCAAATTCTGAGAAAAGCGCCAAGAAATACACGCAACTCTCTCGTCTGCCAAAATACCCGATTGCTCACCTTTGCAGACGTTGTGTTGCTGCAGGCGCTGACGGGCGTCGGCGCACCTGGCCGCCACCTGGTCGCCGTGTTGCGTCGTTCTTGCACAGGTGCAGTTGGTCGTCAGCAGAGTTCCCATGACGCTCACCAGAGACCGTCGACAGAGGGCGTACGGCGGACAGCCACCGACGTTCTTGTCGTAGCCACAGTTGCGTTCGCGGTCCAACCATCGAGATCTATACATACACTCAGACCAGAGACATGGCAATGGGTCGAGTGGGTCGAATGGGTCAAGCCAGGGATTACGTGGGTCACTTTGAGTGACCCATTGTCATCTGGAACTGAATGTTCCAGATGGTCAGTCAAAGAATACAACTCACAAATGAATCGTAATATGTAAAATGGCAGACGTGCTTATTTTGAAATTCGTCTGTTAGATATTTAAGAAGCAAAAGAAACAGCGTCTGCTGTCTGAAGCAAGAATTATTCTGACATGAGACTGCAGAGTTCAATGTATTTAGTCCTAAAACCGTTCGCTTCACATAAATGGGTTTGACAGTTTTCGATGACTTTCTTGATTCTGTTCGATGACGATGAAGAAATTGCTTAAAAATTGTCGACGCAAACGGCAGATGTAATAATGGACTCTTGTGTTCTTCTAATGACCGCCTCCGCTGCTGTTTATACTGATTCTGATGCTTAGTAAAGGAGAGGAGCAGAGCTATACCCGACGACTCTTGTACGACGCGGTCAGACGCGGTCTCTCTCTCTCTCTCTCTCTCTCTATCTATCCATCTCTATCTATCTATCTATCTATCTATCTTATCTCTCTCTCTCTCTCTCACGGCTCCAATACCCGTAGCGTGAGACTGCCTACCTGCAGTCTTCGTCTTCGGTGCACCTGTGCAGCAGGTCGGAGCAGGACGGCGGCGGGAGTTCGACGACGGCGCAGGTGGGCAGCAGACGATCCCTGAAGGCGGCGCAGACGTCGTCGTCGTCGTCGTCGTCGTCGTGAGATCGTCGTCTGCGGCAGCGACAGAAGACGAGCGCCGTCGCCAATTCGGCGCCGATCGTCTCGTAGAAGCGCCGGACGCCGCCGAGGCAGTCGGCGCGGGAACAGGTGCCGCCGGTCGTCTGGTTCCAGACGCACTTCGTCAAGAGCGTCTGCAGCGAAGAACGACACCGATCGTTCGATAGACATCGGGCGAATGCAGCCGGACAGTTGCTGTCTAAGAGAACATCATACAATCGACGACCATTACACAGAAACCGACATCATCGTGAATACAGACAGTGACGGCTCCACATGGGGGCCGTGCCTCGCTATTGAATGCCTGCCCCTCCCGTGTCCTTCTGTTGGGACCAATACTTACTACTACATACCTATCAACAAATGGTTTGGCCCATGCTTAGAAGTTGCCACTCCAACGCCGCCCCCTCCACTTGCCAAATCCTGGAGCCGCCACTGAATACATGATCAAGACTCATGCATAAGCAAGAGAAACAGCGTAAGGCGTTTGAAGCAAGTATCTTGATAAGAGACGACAGCGTTCAATGCATTCAGTCTACGAATCGTCCCTTCACGCAAATCGGATTGACAATTTCTGATGACCGCCTTGATTCTGTTCGATGAAGACGGATAAATGGAAGGAAAAGTTTCGAGACGCTGCAGTGTCACAACAGTCCAAGTGACAGATATACATCGGGACCAAATGAGTCACTCACCTGCATCCTGGTTGACGACTGATCTTCGACTGTCCAGCATCAGACTCAGCTCCATAAACGTCCGTTCAGGAAGTTTAACCGAATAGAGAAGATATGGAACGGTTACTACAGAAAATAATTGACATATAGGCCTTCACTTTCCACACACACACACACACACACACACACACACACACACACACACACACACACACACACACACACACACATATATTATATATATATATATATATATATATATATATATTCACCATTGAGCAGAGTTCTTTCTAGAGTCTAGACAAACATAATGTTGCTGCGGTTTACAGAAGGTATTTTTGTTGTTGTAAATTTAGGATTGCATTTCCACTTAGTGCTTTTAAAAAAAGACAGTCGGCAAATTCGATCGAAGCTCATTCCAGGATTTTTGCCTTTTCCGAAATCTCACCGACGACAGAGTCGCTCTCAAGAGATCGCAAATTGACCGATTGTTGAAGTATAGAACCGAATGTTTCAGCGAAGTCC